>VONZ01001803.1:0-96139 GCA_012976165.1 Labeo catla | reverse complement strand
GCCTGTATCATCACTCTATACTAGAGATAAACACATAAAAGATGTTTATAACTCACCAGTCAGACAAAACAAACTCAAAGAGAACAAAGTAAGTCTGTTCAACATCACCCCCAACAGCGTAAATATAAAATGGATCTACAATCTGAGAAATATCTGTAGAAAATTTAAGTCGGTCAGACTGAAACTCCATCGGTCTGCGCGCGCTACCGTTCATGTGAGCGCGACTGTGTACATGAACGCGCCTCAAAGCAAGTTCACAGAGCAAGAGTCACAGAGTTCTGTTTTCACTATTCCACACGCATTTAGCAATAGAGGGCGGCAACATTAACGGCTTAGTTTCCAAAATACTGTAGAACGTGTAAAGCAGTTGTTCATTATTTTCACAAGATATTACGAACATTGGTATGGAAGGAAACTAATGATAAATGTGTAAAAAAGCATGTTAAATTGCACTAATAATAAAAACAAACAGTCGCTCGCCAGCAGGTGGTGCAAGTGGGTGTTGATGAAGACCAAAGCATAAGGTAGAGCAATGCCCTGTATAAAAATACCCACACTTGAGTTCTTGGCCACTTGAGAGCATGTGTACACGATATGAAGTAAGTGCGCAAGACTGTCCCAGGCCTTCAAAACACCAAAGCGCCATGGCCTTAAAGGGCACCTATTATGCAAAATCCACTTTTACATGGTGTTTGGACATAAATGTGTGTTGGCAACACAACTACCCTACAATGATAAAAAGTTCATGTATGGCTGAACACCAGTTCTCTCACTCTCAGTCATGTTGCTCCTACTGACTGTTTATTGCTGTAGGTATGTAAAGCAGAGATGTATACGGTAGGGAGCGGCTAATTGCAATAAGTGTAAATGGCAGTTAGATGATATTTACTCTAAGTGAAAATAGCATATTTTCTTAATGATAGATGTTATTTACTCTAAGTGCAAAATAGCAGGATTTTCTGATATTTATACTACTTATAGTGGCAATTATCTATTGCCTCACTATTGTAGTACATTATGAAATAGTATGCAATAATAACGTATTGAGTGTAAATTATAATTTTAATTGAAATTCTTAAATGGATGCCACCTTATTGGGACAATATAAGCCTCCCTACTCTATACCCAATACTTTATTTTCAACTTCTCGTTTTCAAAATTTTACTGAAAATAAATGCCTTTCCAATGTGACTGATTTGAAAAGGGAGAAGAAAAAAAAAAAAAATTGGCAACAGGCGGATTCGAAACTGGGTTGATCATGTTCACCCCCAGTCACATGTTCTTTTTCTGGAGAATGAGGTCAATATGGAATGCCCTCTTCTGAAGATGGGGCGGGAATATACTGTTCATTTGCATTTAAAGTGATACACACCAAAACAGATATTTTTTAGACACGCCCAAAAAATGACATTTTCCACATGTTATAATAAATGATCTGTGTGGTATTTTGAGCTGAAACTTCACATACACATTCTGGGGACACCCAAGGCCAATATTACATCTTGTAAAAAGGGGTATAATAGGAGGCCTTTAACACACACAATTATATACACACACACACACACACACACACACACACACACACATGTTGGGTTTACATGTTTTATGGGGACATTCCATAGGCGTAATGGTTTTTATACTGTACAAACTGTATTTTCTATCGCCCTACACCTACCCTACAACTAAACCTAGCCCTCACAGGAGACTGTGCACACTTTTACTTTCTGAAAAAAAGTCATTGTGCATGATTTATAAGCCTGTTTCCTCATGGGGACCTCACAGACTTCCGGTTCCGGTCACTTCCGGTTCCGGTCTCCTGTTGCAGAGTGGTGTGCGTTTGTAGCTCCCTAGAGTTTTATTCTTCTGAGGAAATCTCTATTTTACTATTACTTTCTGTTGTTTAAAGTGATAAAATATAGGTTTTTTTTCCCCCACCAGATTTCTGTTATTATCCATCAAACTAATCCGATCGCTCGCTTTTAATCTATAACCGCCAGTGCAACGCTGCGCTGTGCGTTAGCATTCCGTTTGCCGGTTAGCCTGCCATTTGCGTTCCCACTCACGTCTCTATTCACATCTACTACCGCTTTCCTTTCTTCCCTCGCTCTCGTTGATCGCTCGTTTTTATTCTACAACCGCGAGTGCAGCGTGTTTGTAGTGTGTTAGCCGGTTAGCTTGCCATTCACTTGTAATTTTTCTCTACGCCTTTTTCTACACAAGTTCATCAGACAACAGTGGTGAGTTGAAATCATTCTACATCTACGGTGAGTAATGGCTTCTTCTCCTTTCCTGGTAACCTGCATCACCTGTCATATGTATAGTTTATCAATCTCTGTCGGCAGCGAGGGATTCACATGTGATAAATGCAGGGAAATAGTTAGGCTGACAGAGAAGATTTCAGAACTAGAGACACGCATCCAAACTTTAATCGAGGATAGTAAGAATGTGAGGGCATTAGATACGGCTTTGGATGCGACTAGCTTAGGGAGTCCCGTACATTGTTCAGTTCCGGTAACTTCGCCTTTGCAGCAGGGCAACTGGGTGACTGTGAGACGGCATAGTCGCTGGTCAAAACACTGCTCTTCCGTTCCGATCAGAACATCAAACAGGTTCTCCCCACTCAGTGACGCACCCACTGAGAAACCTGATCAAAGTGCTCTAGTTATTGGCGATTCTATTGTACGGAACGTGAAAATAGAGACACCAGCCACCATAGTCCAATGTTTACCGGGAGCCAGAGCGCCTGACATCTTGGCAAATTTAAAAGTGCTGGCTAATGCTAAACGTAAATTCAGTAAGATCATTATTCACGTCGGCACAACTGATGTTCGACTTCGCCAGTCGGAGATCACTAAAAATAATGTTAAAGAGGTGTGTGAACTTGCGAGTACGATGTCAGACACTGTAATATGCTCTGGCCCCCTCCCTGCGTATCGTGGTGACGAGATACATAGCAGACTGTCGTCACTAAGTGGTGCCCGCAGAATAACATAGGTTTCATAGACAATTGGACAAGTTTTTGGGGCAGACCTGACCTGTTGAAAAGAGATGGTCTTCATCCCTCCAGGGGTGGTGCTGCTCTTCTCTCTAGTAATATGGCATATAGTCTTACAGTTTGCACTTGACTAACTGGGGCCCAGGTCAGGAAGCAGACAGACTGGCTAATCCGACCGTCTGCTAGCCGCCTCACGTCACCAGAATCAGTTAATTCTCAGCACATAGAGACCCTTTCACCTAGATATCATGCTATAGAGACTGTGTCTGTTCCCCGAGCTAGACAATACAAAAGACGTCCAAACCAGTTTAAGAGTAACAATCTAATCAACGTTCAACAAATAAAAAACTTACATAATACAGAGAAACAAATGATAAAACTTGGCCTTTTGAATATCAGGTCCCTCTCTACAAAAGCGCTTTTTGTAAATGATATGATCATTGATCATAACCTAGATGTGCTATGTTTGACAGAAACCTGGCTAAAATCAGATGATTACATTATCTTAAACGAGTCTACTCCTCATGATTACTGTTATAAACATGAGCCACGTCTAAAAGGTAAAGGGGGAGGTGTTTCTACAATTTATAGCAATATTTTTAGTGTTTCACAGAGAGCGGATTTCAAGTATAACTCATTTGAAGTAATGGTGCTTCATATAACATTATCCAGAGAAACAATTGTTAATGATAAATCCCCTATGACGTTTGTACTTGCTACTGTATACAGGCCACCAGGGCACCATACAGATTTTCTTCAAGAATTTGCTGATTTTATATCTGAGCTGGTGTTGGCTACAGATAAGGTCTTAATAGTAGGTGACTTTAACATCCATGTTGATATTGAAAATGATGCGCTGGCAGCTGCATTTACAGACATTCTAAATTCTCTTGGAGTTAGACAACACGTGTCAGGTCCCACTCATTGTCGAAATCATACTCTAGACTTAATACTGTCTCATGGAATTGATGTCAATGCTGTTGAGATTCTGCAGCAAAGTGATGATATGTCTGATCAATATCTAGTGTCGTGTATTCTCCAGATGACTAAAACTGTAAATTCAACTCCTTATTACAAGTATGGTAGAACCATCACTTCTACTACAAAAGATTGCTTTCTAAGTAATCTTCCTGACTTATCTGAATTCCTCAGCATGTCCAATAGCTCAGAAAAACTTGATGATGTAACAGAAACTATTGACTCTCTCTTTTCCAGGACTCTAGATACGGTCGCTCCTCTGCGCCTAAGGAAGATTAAGGAAAATAGTCCGACCCCGTGGTATAACGAGCACACTCGCGCCCTAAAGAGAGCAGCCCGGAAAATGGAGCGCAGCTGGAGGAAAACAAAATTAGAGGTTTTTCGTACTGCTTGGCGGGAATGTACCCTATCGTACAGAAAAGCGTTAAAATCGGCCAGATCTGACTACTTTTCGACTCTTTTAGAAGAAAACAAACATAACCCTAGGTATTTATTCAATACAGTGGCTAAGTTAACAAAAAATAAAGAACCAACAGGCACTGACTATGCCCATCAGCATAGCAGTAATGACTTTATGAACTACTTTACTTCTAAGATCGATACAATTAGAGACAAAATTGTCACTATGCAGCCGTCAATTACAGTGGCGCATCAGATAGTGCGCTATAGATCTCCTGGGGAACAATTCAACTCATTCTCTACTATAGGTCAGGAAGAATTGTATAAACTTGTTAAATCATCTAAACCAACAACTTGTATGCTAGACCCTATTCCATCTAGGCTACTAAAAGCCTTGCTTCCAGATCTCATAGATCCTCTGCTAAATATTATTAATTCATCACTGTCATTAGGATATGTCCCCAAAACCTTCAAACTGGCTGCTATTAAGCCTCTAATTAAAAAAACACAACTTGACCCCAACGAATTAACTAATTACAGACCTATCTCAAATCTCCCATTTCTGTCAAAGATATTAGAAAAGGTTGTATCCTCACAGTTATCTTCCTTCCTACAGAAATATGATATCTGTGAGGATTTTCAGTCAGGTTTTAGACCGTACCATAGTACTGAGACTGCTCTTATTAGAGTTACAAATGATCTACTCTTGTCATCCGATCGTGGTTGTATCTCTCTGTTAGTGCTACTGGATCTTAGTGCTGCGTTTGATACTGCTGACCACAACATTCTCTTGAATAGACTTGAGAATTATGTTGGCATTATAATTTGAATACCAATTTGAAAAACTAATGGATTGTGTAGTTGAGTTAAAAAATTGGATGACAAGTAATTTCTTACTGCTAAATTCTGAAAAAAACAGAGGTGTTAGTTATTGGGCCTAAAACCTCAGCGTGTAATAACCTAAAACACTGTCTAATACTTGATGGCTGTTCTGTCAATTCATCAGTTAGGAACCTAGGTGTGCTATTTGATGGTAATCTTTCCTTTGAAAACCACATCTCTAGTATTTGCAAAACTGCATTTTTCCATCTCAAAAATATATCTAAACTACGACCTATGCTCTCAATGTCAAATGCTGAAACATTAATTCATGCGTTTATGACCTCACGGTTAGATTATTGTAATGCTTTATTGGGTGGTTGTTCTGCTCGCTTAATAAACAAACTCCAGCTGGTCCAAAATGCAGCAGCTAGGGTTCTTACTAGAACCAAAAAGTATGATCATCTTAGCCCGGTTCTGTCTACACTGCATTGGCTCCCTATTAAACATCGTATAGATTTTAAAATCTTGCTAATTACTTATAAAGCCCTGAATGGTTTAGCTCCCCAGTACCTGAGTGAGCTCTTATCGCATTATAGTCCCTCACGTCCGCTGCGTTCTCAAAACTCTGGCAACTTGATAATACCGAGAATATCAAAATCAACCACGGGCAGCAGATCTTTTTCTTATTTAGCACCCAAACTCTGGAACAATCTACCCTACAATGTTCGGGACGCAGACACACTCTGTCAGTTTAAATCTAGATTAAAGACCAATCTCTTTAACCTTGCTTACACATAACAAATCCACATTCTTATAATTCAAATCCGTTAAAGGATTGTTAGGCTGCACTAATTAGGTCAACCGGAAACGGGAACACTTCCCATAACACCCGATGTACTCTGTGCATCGTCAGAAGAATGGCATCTACGCTAATATTAGTCTGTTTCTCTCTTATTCCGAGGTCACATTAACCACCAGATCCAGTCCGTATCCAGATCAGATGGTCACTGCAGTCCCCCGGATCCAGTCCGAACCCAGCCCAGACGGTGGATCAGCACCTAGAGATGACCTCTACAGCCCTGAATGTCAGCGGAGTCCACATCAACTAGATGAGCCCCAGAGACGGATCCACATTAAAGACCACATCACCTAGACGGCTGTCGGCACAAGACCACGGGAACTTTGGCCAGAGGAGAACTGGCCCCCCGACTGAGCCTGGTTTCTCCCAAGGTTTTTCTCTACATTTGTCACAGATGGAGTTTTGGTTCCTTGCCGCTGTCTCCTCTGGCTTGCTTAGTTGGGGACAATTTCTCTTAACACAATATTGAATTTTATTTTATTGTTTTTGATTAACTACCTTTACCTATAATGTGAGTGTTTAATGTTGCCTTTGGCATTGTTGATGTACTGTTTCCTATTTAATACTGTACAGCCGCCTTGTCACAATTCTGTATTGTTAAAGGCGGTATATAAATAAAGGTGACTTGACTTGACTTGACTTGACATTTGGTCCCCATAACGTGATGAATACCAGGTGCACACACACACACACACACACACACATATATATATATATATTCCATTATTTATTTATTTACTTTATTAGACATGTACAAACAACAGTACAATATGATTATTCAGAACAGGTGCATGAAAGCAACATAAATACAACATTTAAAAAAATTAAAGATTTTTTTTAAATATAGATAAAATAAAGTCATATTATTTTATCATATTGTTATTCACACTGCAGTATGCTGATTATGATGTGTGACATTTTTACCTTTAGTTCAAATGAATCACATTTCATAATGGAAGGACACAATTATCCGTCAAAGCACAATCGAAATGGCACAAAACACAAATAAAAGTACATTGACAACATCATTTATGTGGAAACTCATCACAGATAATTTTATCAACGTCTTGTGACAACACCTGCGTACACCACCTCATCCTCCTGTTTAACACTCTGAAAAAAAAAGATAGAAAAGAGTACATTCATAAGTATTAGCCTAAGAATTTGAAGAAGTTGCTTATGCCACTAAAGAAAACCAAAGAATTACCCCATACCACAAAACTCACTATTATAAAAACATGTTTTTAAACACACACCTAAAAACTGCACTTTCAAGAAAAACAGACAATTGCCTATTTTAACTTTAAATTATCCTGAAACACTTAAATCAATTATTCCTCAAACATTCACATCTTAAATGTTTCCATTTTTAATTTTATTCTCAAAACAGTTATCATTGGTTTAACAGAATTTAAAAAATAAAATATAATTTTTATGATTATAACACATCACTAACACAAAAGCAGAACACAGATGCTTAACTAATATAGAGCAGCTTAGAAACATAATGTCATTTATTTAAAATATAACACAAATAAATCGTGCTGGAATTAGACCTTGGATTTTAGTGAAGAAGGTTTTGTTTACAAAGTCTGGTCCACCCAATTGACCCAACGAAGGTATCCAATGGTGCTGAAGGTTTCCTGCGCGTTCAGTCATTTCGGTGCGCAAAGTAATTTAACTTTTATTAAATTCTAATCTGACTGCATTTAATTCAACCTTAAATTCAAAATGAAATGCACATTGGTTGTTTGCCCATTTCTAATTGTTATTCTTCTGACATTTATGTTTTATTTGTTCATTAGGAATCTATGTTGAGTGTTTTACATGGCTGTTTAAGTGGACGAAAACAGTGTAGTGTGCGCACATTCAAAAAACTTAGAGCAGGTGCGATCACCAGAAAAACTACACTGTCAATCAACAAAAATTGGCACACTGCCATTGCTGCTCTCAAAGTTTATTAAAATACAATGTTTCGACTGAAAAGGTCTTCGTCAGGTCAGGCAAATAGCGAATAATCAAAGAGGTACACTTTATAGTCATTTTGTCAGCATAGTCACACACACCTGATACAACTGATCAAACTAATTACCCAATCAACCAATCAGAAAAAAAAGAAAGAAAGAAAAAAAAAAACATCACAAGAAATCAAGTATATATCAAATTCATAAATCACAAAAAAAGGTTTCAAATCAAATTCCAAATGTAAACCTTTTGGAGAAAGTGTTTTCAATGTATAAATGTAAAAAGCTTCCCTCTGTAATAAAATTTGGTTAATGTCACCACCCCTTCTGGGTACTTCTGGGTACTACTTTTACTTGTTTGACAACATTTTTTCATAGCCTTAGGGATGTCACAGTCACAGACTCGCCAGTCTGATCATTAGTCAGAGGTTATGACAAAAACGATTTAATAGGCTGCCCCATGCTTGCCATTCTTTAAAAAGTGGTTTTATTTAGTCCCTTACAGTCACCTATGTACAACTTAGTTAAAGCTCAAACAATAATCAGAAGTTACTGGTAGTATAAAAAAAATATGCTGTCCCATGCTTGTTAATACTTGCTAATACTAGATGCACAACAACAGTACATCTGTTTCAATTTTAACTCTTTAGCTACTATAACTTAAGACTTTGGGGGAAAACAGTTATTATACATCTGAAATGGATGCAGTCGCCACATAACTTATGTTTGTACTGTCAAAAATGTACAGTAGTCAAAAGAATTTCAAATCAATGGAATAAAATAAATATGAATGAATAAATAACAAATATAAATCAATAAATTCAGGGTTAATACAGGTTAATACAGCTACATATTGACAAACAAACAAACAAACAAAACAAAAAAAAAGAAAGAAAGCAAACAAAGAAGTGCTTATGTGAAGTTATTAGCGAAGTTAATTCCTCATCTGTGAAACACTTTTATAATATATAAATCCTTAGCATTAGTTGGGCTGGGCAAAGTGCACATTTTAAAGCACTGTAATATATATATATATATAAACTTTACATTAGGCTGGGCTTAAAATTACACATTTCCCAACCAGGACACAGCACAATGTGTTTAGCAGGTGAGCCTAAAACATCCAAAAAGATCCAACTTTCATCAAAACTCACCCACCTGTGATTTTCTAATGATCTTAAAGACATTGATTTGCATGCACAGGTGTGTTTGATTAAGATTAGAACTAAACTCTGCAGGAAAGTGGATCTTGTGAGCTAGAGAGTCCGAAGTTCAGTGGTGGACGAAGTACACAAATAAAGTACTTGAGTAAAAGTACAGATACGTATAAATAAATATTACTCCAGTAAAAGTGAAAGTACTCCTTTTTTCAATTTTACTCTAGTGAAAGTACAACAGTACTCAATTTTTATGCACTTAAGTAAAAAAGTACTGATAGATTTAGCAATTTTATATATAATATATATTTATAGAATTTTATATATATTTTATATATATTTTTTATAATCTTACTGCTCAAAATGCCTAGTGTCATGAGTCTGGTCGGTAACCTTCGGTCCGCTCACCACCAGATGTCGCTCTCGCTCTGTCATTTCACACAGACTGTTACTCTACACCCCGGACTACGTATCCCATCATCCATCGCGCTGATTGTGTCTACACCTGTGGCCAATCAGGCGCCCTATTTAAGCCCCGGACTTTCCCTCTGTGATTTACCAAGTCTTGTGGAGTTGTAAATGTGGGGAACTGTGTTGGTTGCGTTTAGCGCTCTCCTTGTGCTAGCACCGTTTCAGCCATCCCTTAGTTTCCTAGTTCCTAAGTTCCCTTAGTTTAGTGTTCTCGCCTGGCCATCTCGTTTCATCTGTCTCGCCACCTGCCTCTTGGACTTCTCGCTTATTACGGATCACCCCTCTGCTTCGCGTTATGGATTGTTTGCCACTGATCGACCCACACCTGCCTCACGGACTACTCTTGTGCCTCGCCCCAACATACCTGTTTGTCATTGTTCTGACCCTGCCTGTCTGACCATGTATTTGTCTCGTCCTGTAAATAAAAGCTTGCGTATGGATCCCCTCGCCTCTCGTCTCCCTCTCCACGTAACATTTTAATGAAAATATATTTATATTTTTATGATTTTTTTTTCTCAAACCTTGTCTGTGGTATAAAAACACCCCTGGACAAATGCCCCCAGAGGGCATCACTTCCCACTTCGATATAACTGTAGTTACCATGTTCTTAACATCACATCCTTTATTTTTATTAGTTAAATAAAAATATTTGGACCTATAATTACCTCAACTTAGCACCAGCAATGTCAGGGCTAAATGTGTAGCTTTTTTTTTTTTATATATATATATATATATATAAAACTAACATTACAGCAGCAGGGAATATATACATGCATGAGTTATTTTACTTTATCTGTGTTATGTTGTATATAATGTTTCATTTTTTGACCTAGAGGCCCTGATGTAGATGTTTCTGCATTCAAGCATTTCAGTGGGCTTAAACAGACACCAGATTTATTTCACAAACAACTGACAGTTACAATAATTAATCCTAATATTCAACATTAGTAGCCTAACTTACTTTTCACAGCATCAGTCACACGTGCACGCTCACAAGATCTCCCGGTTCTTACTTGAGAATTCAGTTCACTGGAGACTCGTTCTAAACGGCTTATTTGAATCAGTGAGTTGTCGACTCGAGAACAGCTGCAATCGGATCAGTCCAATTCGTGAATGACTGTATTATGAAATATCTGATATTCCGATTCTGAAATATTTGCAAGTAAATGTATTTGGAAGTTTAAACACTTTTATAATGAGCGTATCAGTTGATCTATGCAGAATGATGGGCGCCGCCATGTTAGTTCGCCCTGAATCCGAGCTGGGATTTACAAAACGCAAATTCATCCTCTCCTCCCGAAAAACATTAAAGTATGTCTCTGGTGAGCTGGGAGAAGAGCAGAGTAAACTTTATAGTTACCTGCACAATGTGTATATGATATCAATAAAACATGTCGTCAGATAACATTTGTAAGGATCATTATTGCCGCTTCCATAGATATAGGCGTGTATTTTGCAAACTATAAATGCATCGTTTTACTAGGGCTTATGTGTATTTAAATGTCTGGAACCTAAAATAAGCATTATATAGTTGAAAACATGGAATAGTTGCTATAATATGACAAGCGCTCAGTGCGTCCGATGTGGCTCTGCCCCAGCCAAAGCGTCAAAGCAGATCTGAATTCAGCAGTTGATCATGTGATGCGCTGAATGTTCGAATCACACCGGTGTGATCGTATATGGGGGGCGGATCATGCCACTGATTACCAACCAAAGGAAACAGTTGCGTACTTTTTACGTGTGAGAAGCAGAACGTCACAACCAGAGTATGTAAACGGAGTGGAGTGGGAGCGGAGCGCGGAGTGGAGCGGCGTGATTTTTAATTGAGTGAGGAGCGGAAATTTTAAAAGTCGGAGCGTTGTGGTTTTCACTCGCTCCAGGAACGCTCCACTACCGCTCCATCACGAGTACAATTCATGACAACGACCCATAATATAACTGCATATATAGCAAGAATTCACGTGTTAAACATAGCATATTTAGCTAGCTTGATAGAGATGGATCACTCAAATTCAGAAAGAATGTGAAAACTAGGATGACTGCAATGGACATGAGCAGAAAGTTATAGTTTTCAATGAATTAGTTTGTTCTTTCAAGATACTGAATATTTTCAAGTGAAAGAATGATTTAAAGTACAAAATTAAGTACAAAATAAGTAAAATAAGTACAAAACTTATTCACACGCAAGCTCTCTCAATAATGCATTCAAAGAAATATAAACTTACTGTGGTACTTCATCTGTATATCCGATTTCGAATGAGAAGAAATCTATAAGAAATGCAGCGATCTGCACGTAAAATAACTGACAAAACCTATTTTTATTATTTTTTTTTTTTTTATCACAAACATTTGCACTGCAAAAAGCAGCTATTATTTATTGCTGACTGGCAACCATGTTAGGAAAAAAGTTTGTTCCAAGCCACTTTAAAACTATACTTTCATTTTATTTCTGTTATTTTCTTCTTTTAATATACGTTATGAACAGAACTGTGGTATTTCAAACATACTGATATAGTTAGGCGGGGCGGTGTTTCTGGTATCAGTGAGGGAGGAGTGGAGCGGGAGCGGAAACGGTGAACCCGGAGCAGAGCTGGAGCGGAGCGGTTATAAAATGCACAGAGCGTGGAGGGGAAATTGTTGTCGCTCCACTCCGCTCACATACTCTGGTCGCAACACAGACGCGTGACACCAACGCCGGAGAAGGGGCACGTCGCAATTGCAAGAAATTGTAGAGGTTGATGGAATTGGCTGCCAAGAGAGTATTGCAATAGTCAAGCCTGGACAGAACAAGAGCTTGAATAAGGAGTTGTGTTGCATGTTCTGAAAGAAAGGACCTTCTTAATATTGTATAAAGCAAATCTGCAGGACCTGACAGTTTTAGCAATGTGGTCTGAGAAATTAAGATCATCATCAATCACGACACAAGATTTTCTGGCTGTTTTGGAAGGAGATATAATTTCTCTATTAGTGAATCACATTTCACAAACTTACATGTAAATGAACTATACTGTCAATACACAAGCTACACAAATGAATTAGATAATTATTTCTATTCAAATGGACAGAAAACTAATTAATACTAGTCTAAAACGATTCCTTATCTTATAGCTCCATCTGGTGGACAAGGTTAATATCCAAGCCTTCAGGTTGCAGTTGAAATTGCCATTGATTTAGAGCGGTGGGTATAAAACCAAAAAAAAAAAAAAAATTATAATAGTTCAGGGTGACAACAGCAAATTCTAATATGTTTTTAATTTGTTCACTTTAACACTAACCATTTTCTGTTACAACTTATGTTCTTTAATAAATTAAAGCTATCTTTTATTTTTAAAGAACTGTGTTGAGTCTTCACTCCAGGGATGAGGATTGAAGTGTGTTCTCCTTTTATTCACTGCTTTTATAATTTAAATTTTATTTCTCTTTGTTATGCCTCCTCAATTCCTCTAGAATTCTAAGGAGGACGTAACACAGCCAATACACACAAAGACACACGCACACTCATCATACATGGAATAAATTTAGAATTATTATGCACTGTTGCCAATTGTTAGTTATCTAATTACTGTAAAATCAATAGCCTATAGCAAATAGCCTACATCTACTAATGGAAACTTTTAAATGCGTTTTAAGGTGGCAGAAACAACGTGTGTATGAGGCGTCATGAAATGCAACATACATAGAAGACAACATATGTATCAGACGTCATGAAATGCGATGACGTATGTATCAGGCGTCATGAATTGCGACGTACATAGTTGTTATGAAGCGGACGGGACACAGATGGTAAGTATATGCAATAACAGTTTATTATAAATGAGTTCAACAGACAGGATGAGAAGAACAGGTAAGTAGACAATCTTGAGAGAGTTTGAGAGCGTAGAATGAGAATGTAACCAGTTCTATTTCCGTTGTATCCACAGATGATCCGACGACGACGAAGCCAATGACGAACACCACAATCACACACCACAACTCACGGGAGGACACGAGGAAGGCGATCGCTGGGAATCTGAAGGAGAACGAGGAACCAACAAGGAGATCACAGGTAAGTGCAAACAGGTAAGTATAACAGGTAATAAGTTGAGATCAGCGAGTCCACTTCGAATAGTCGAGCTTGGACAGGGATTGCAGGTTGGTGTGTGCTTTTATGTGGTGCTTGATTGATGAGATAATAGCTGTCAGGTGCTGGTGATCAGAACTCGGGTGATTGTGAGCGTTGCGTTGTAGTGAGGGTGGAGCCTGGCGTGGATGTAACATTACCCCCTCCTCCAGGGCCCCCTCCCGGGCCCTCTCCCGAGGCCGGGCCCCTCCGACGCCGGGGTGGTCTACCTCTGTTCCGAGGTGCTGGACGATCTGGGTGATTCTGATGAAACTCTGTCAACAGCGTTGGGTCTAAGATATCCTCACGAGACACCCAGGACCTCTCTTCTGGACCGTAACCCTCCCAGTCCACGAAATATTGTAGCCTACCACCTCGACGCCGGGAATTCAGGATTTCTTTGACCGTGTATATGGTTCCTTCTTCAGTGATCATTGGAGGAGGGGGTTCTTCACGGCCAGGCTCTGTGGAAAGAAGAGAGTCATGGTAAGGTTTCAACAGTGACACATGGAATGTAGGATGGATTCTGTAGTGTGCAGGTAGTTGTAAACGGTACGTGACTGGGTTGATCTGCTCCGTGATGGTGAAGGGACCAACAAACCTGGGACTCAGCTTCTTACAGGGCAGGCGTAGACGAATGTCTCGGGTAGATAGCCATACCTTTTGTCCAACTTGAAAGATAGGAGCGTCGGAACGGCGACGATCAGCTGTAGCTACCTGTCTACGCACTGCCCTTTGGAGATGTTGGTGTGCTTCGTCCCAGACCCTCTCGCTCTCCCGGAACCAGTAATCTACCGATGGAACGTCCGAGGGTTCTCCTGTCCAAGGGAAGAGTGGGGGCTGGAATCCGAGTATGCACTGGAATGGAGTGAGTCCGGTGGTGGCTTGACGTAGAGAGTTCTGTGCATACTCGGCCCAGCCCAGGAACTGGTTCCAGGTGTCTTGGTGGCTTGTGCAGAAGGTACGGAGGAACCGCCCCACCTCTTGGATCTTTCTTTCCGTCTGTCCATTGGTCTGTGGGTGGTAGCCTGAGGAGAGGCTGACGGTCACACCTAGGAGCCGGAAGAAAGCTTTCCACACTCTGGAGATAAATTGCGGTCCTCTATCTGAAACAATATCTTCCGGTAAACCATATGAGCGGAATACTTGATCAAACAGAAGTTTTGCTGTGTTCCAGGCTGTAGGTAGACCTTGGAGTGGAATTAATCGGCAAAACTTAGAAAATCTATCTACTATGACCAGGATGCAGGTATTACCTTCTGATGGGGGAAGATCCGTGATGAAATCGACCCCTAGGTGTGAACAGGGGCGGTTAGGCACGGGAAGTGGCACTAGTTTTCCTGATGGAAGATGACGAGGAGACTTTGACATCGCACATTCCCTACACCCTCTCACGTACCTCTGCACGTCCAGTTCCATCCTAGGCCACCAAAACCGATCTTGCAGGAGTGAGAGGGTTCTGTTGGTCCCAGGATGCCCTGTGCCCAGTGAGGTATGGGAGGAGTGGATTAATGGTATGCGTTCGTCAGGTTGGAACAAACCTCCGATGCGGAGGGCAGTCCGGCGGAGCTTCAGGGGCTGGATCTGAGGCGACTGGAGGGGTCGTCCATTGAATGGGGTTCACGAAGATTTTTTCCGGCAGAATGGGTTCAATGGGTTCTGGTGTCTCTTCCGGGGAATGAATGCGTGACAGTGCATCGGCTCTGACATTTTTGGATCCGGGTCTGTAGGAAATGGAAAACTGGAATCTAGTGAAGAACAGTGCCCAACGGGCTTGTCGAGGTGTTAGACGTTTGGCATCACGTAAATACTGTAGGTTTTTATGATCTGTTAATACCTGAAATGGATGTATGGACCCCTCCAGCCAGTGACGCCATTCTTCAAGTGCCAGTTTGATGGCCAACAATTCTCTGTTCCCGATGTCGTAATTGCGCTCCGCCGGACTGAGCTTCTTAGAGAAATAGGCACATGGATGGAGTTCGGTTGACTTCCCCTGCTGTTGCTGTTGTGACAGTACTGCTCCTACTCCTGTGGTAGAAGCATCCACTTCTACAACGAAAGGGAGTTGTGGATCCGGATGGGCCAGAATGGGTGCTGTTATGAAGGCTTGTTTGAGTTGTTGGAAAGTTTGACTTGCTTCGGGTGTCCAGGTCAGAGTTTTGGGCTTACCTTTTAGCATTGAGGTTAATGGGCTGGCTATGGTACTGTAATTATTAATAAAACGTCTGTAGAAATTTGAAAATCCTAGGAATTTCTGGAGTGACTTAACTGTAGTGGGGGTTGGCCAGTTGACAATGGCTTCGACTTTGCTCTCATCCATCTTGACACCAGTGTGATCAATGAAGTAGCCCAGAAACTGTACAGATGATTGATGAAAAGTGCACTTCTCGGCTTTCAGGTACAGATTATGCTCTCGGAGACGTTGGAGTACTTTAGTGACCTGTTGGTGATGCTCAGATAGGTTAGTTGAGTAAATCAGGAGGTCATCTATGTAGATGATCATGAACTGGTGCAAGTAATCTCGGAATATCTCATGCATAAAGTTCTGGAAAACAGACGGGGCGTTGACGAGCCCATATGGCATCACCCTGTATTCATAATGGCCAGTAGGGGTGATAAAAGCAGTTTTCCACTCGTCCCCTTTGCGTATACGAATCAGATTATACGCACTTCGTAGATCAAGTTTGGTGAATACTTTGGCTCCTCTGAGTTTTTCAATGGCAGCGGGGACAAGTGGAAGTGGATATTTGAATTTGACTGTACCTTCATTGAGAGCTCGGTAATCTATACAAGGACGTAGGCCACCATCCTTTTTCGCAACGAAGAAGAAGCTGGAGGCAGCAGGGGAAGTTGAGGGACGGATATATCCTTGCTTTAAGGCTTCCTGAATGTACTCCTCCATGGCCTTTGTTTCCGGAATAGAAAGTGGAAAGATTCGTCCTTGGGGCACAGAGGCATCCGGGAGCAGATCTATGGCGCAGTCCCATGGGCGATGTGGTGGCAGGTGGGCAGCTCTCTTGGGGCAAAACACGTCCTGGAATGAAGAATAACAAGGAGGAATATTAACAGATTGTTTTTCAATGGGGCTTTCGATAGTCGTGGAACACATGGTGATAGAAACAGGGGAACGAAGTGGAAGCTTTGGGAAGCATTCCAGCCAACAGGTATCCCCCCACTTCATTATTTCTCCTGAGCCCCAAGATAGGATGGGATTGTGCCTCGCCAGCCACGGACGCCCTAGGACCACGTCGATGGTGGAGCCCTCCAGAACCAACAGCCAGATCTCTTCCTCATGACATTGCCCTATTTGTAGGTGAATCGGTCCAGCGCGATGTTTAACATCCTTCTTGGAAAGCGATTGTCCAGTTATGGATTGAACATGGTATTTTACTTCGGTAGGCGTGGTTTGAAGACCCAGTCGTTGCGCAAGGGCGCCGGAGATGAAGTTCCCCGCGGACCCGGAATCGATGAGGGCTGCCACAGTGAAGGAGACATCATTTGCAGTAAGAATGACATTAGAAGTGAATGGATTCAACTTCTCGTATATAGGGAGGATTGTACTCACCAAAGGACGTACAGGACGTGTGGGGCAGTCCCGAATCTGGTGACTAGACTGCCCACAATACAGACACAGACCCAATGATAAGCGTCGTTGCCGTTCCTGAGGGGTTAAACGACGAGAATCCACCTGCATAGGTTCGAGGGGCTGTTCTGGAGGGCTGTGGTCCGCTGGTGGGCCGGGAGATGCGCCTCCAGTGCTCATAGATGAATTTGAATATGATGAGATACGGGCAGCGCAACGTATGGTCATTTGAATAAAGCGTTCGAGTCCCATGGAGTCATCGTAAGGCGCCAACATCATTCGGAGGTTCGGTTCGAGTCCTTGACGATATGTAGTCAGTAATGCCATCTCATTCCAACCGCTGGATGCTGCTAAAGTACGGAATTTCACAGAATATTCTTGAATACTGAGTGTGCCTTGACGAAAATGGTATAATTCCTCACCCGCAAATGTTTCCTGATCTATTCGTCCAAATACCTCCATGAAATGGCGAGTAAATGCAGCATACGTTTTTACGGGGGGTCCTGCTTGATTCCAGATTGATTCCGCCCACCTTAGTGCGGTGCCTGTGAGACAAGAGATCAGATATCCGATTTTTGATGAATCAGAATTATACACCTGAGGATATGTGGCGAACGTGATGGAGCACTGGAGAAGAAATCCCTTGCAATCTCCCGCCGCACCAGAGTAGGGCGTTGTGCGCACCATGGGACATACGACAGAGAGCGGCGAAGAAGCATTGTTGACAATCGGTGAGGGTGCTGGTGGTGGCGATGGATTAGATGCCGTTGGTGATGGTGATGTGGCGAGAATGGCTTGGCGAACTGCATCCACAAGTTCCTGGAAGGGATCAGATGAACTCATATTTACGGTTTTGGTCCAAGCTTCTGTTATGAAGCGGACGGGACACAGATGGTAAGTATATGCAATAACAGTTTATTATAAATGAGTTCAACAGACAGGATGAGAAGAACAGGTAAGTAGACAATCTTGAGAGAGTTTGAGAGCGTAGAATGAGAATGTAACCAGTTCTATTTCCGTTGTATCCACAGATGATCCGACGACGACGAAGCCAATGACGAACACCACAATCACACACCACAACTCACGGGAGGACACGAGGAAGGCGATCGCTGGGAATCTGAAGGAGAATGAGGAACCAACAAGGAGATCACAGGTAAGTGCAAACAGGTAAGTATAACAGGTAATAAGTTGAGATCAGCGAGTCCACTTCGAATAGTCGAGCTTGGACAGGGATTGCAGGTTGGTGTGTGCTTTTATGTGGTGCTTGATTGATGAGATAATAGCTGTCAGGTGCTGGTGATCAGAACTCGGGTGATTGTGAGCGTTGCGTTGTAGTGAGGGTGGAGCCTGGCGTGGATGTAACATTAGTTCAGACGTACCTATCACATGTCGTTTTTTATGTAAATTTCTCACGTACGCTGCCGTCACGTCGCCGCCTAGGATTGGTTCTACAGTGACGTCGCCGTAACGTCGTTGCAGGTCCATCGTCTGCCCTGTCTATCAATCCCATTCAAAATTTGACACGGTCTGACGGCGACGTAAGGGTAGACTGCGCCTTATCCTTAGTCTGCTTAGCCTTAAAACTGGCACAATCCACCCCTCATAATCGTACACTTCAGGAACCAGCCAAGAATGATCACACCGGTGTGATCGTACGCGTGAAAGGGTTAAGGTCTAATTATATGGTAAATTTAGAGATAATCAGTACAAGAAATCAAATTCTCAAAGACAAATCTAACAAAAGAATTCCTAAAAAACAAACAAACAAAAAAAAAAACAAAAAAAAACAAACAAACAACAAAAAAAACTATAAAATCATATCTGACTTCAGAAAGATACATAGTATGGAATGTATGGACAGAGTGCACACTATGGGCTTATCTGGCTACAGAATGGCACAGAACTTCTTGCAACTTTTTCTGAAGCGCTCAGACTAAAACAAACTTTGTCCATGGAGACAGGAACTAACATTTGCATTAATCCAGATGTAGGGGCCTCATTTTTAAAATATTGTGCAGAAACCATCCTAAATTTGATCTTACGATCATCTCTTAAATATGTGTATGTGTGACTCATAGAATGAACGTATGCATAGAAAATGCACGTACACCTCTCATTTAGATGTAAAATTTATGAATTGCAAATGATCTTGAACTTGCACTTGCATATAGAAGATTATATTTTGCTGTTGACCATTCTGAGTGAGCTGAGTAAGGGAAGGATCTGTGAGGGGAAGGAAGTGGGAAGTGAACAAATGCATAGGTGAGAAAGAAGCTTTCCTGCAACTTCTCTCAGTAAGATTTGGAAACACATGTATGCATGTTAATACACTGTGATTTATTGTCCATATCTCAGAAGATCAAAGTACCAGGTCAATATCACTCTCTACAGAACATTATAATGAAATTCATTGCACTGGCCATTCTGTGTAGTTTTACAACTTTTTTTGGATTTTAAGTTAGTGCTATCATTTGAGATTTGACTAAAAAGCAATATTTGTGGAATATTCACACTCTTTCTCTTTCACAGACACACTAATAATGTCCTCACAGTTTTTTTTTCCGGAAATCTACAGCTTCCTGTGAAGCTGTTAAGTGGTGTCTGTTTCTGTCAGAAACACTCTGAGCTATAATGTTTGTACCAGTTAAGAGTATGAACTGTTATCTTGTACTGCAAAGAAATACCGCACCCTATTTGTGGTATTCTCTCTGTAGTTTTTCCACCTGTCCCTAAATTATATGCCTTTATTTTTCTTTTTCAGTTGGCTGCACACGTTTAGGTTTATTCAAGTTGTAATATATAATACCTCTGTCTGAATTCTCAAAATGTTCAGCTCTGTGGCAATCTAGGATCTTTTTTAAAAGCAGGGGCCACAACTGGGTGTTTAAGTCATGTGCAATTCTAAAATGAATGCTTCTGTGTGTGTGCCGTGAACTGTCTGTTGGTGCTGTGCAATTGTCTACATTCGTCATCCTAAATCACGTACTTCTGTACTATATAGTAGGTGGAAAACAGCATGTGAGTAGTCTGTCTGAATTAAAGGGATAGATCACCCAAAAAATGAAAATTAGCCCATGATTTACTTACACCCAAGCCATTTTAGATGTATATGAGTTTCGTCTTTCAGACAAATACAGTCAGAGTTATATTAAAAAATGTCCTGGCTCTCCCACTTTTATAATAGGGATTTGAGATTTTTAAGCCCAATAAAGTAAATAAATCCATCATAAAAAGTGATCTACATGGCTCCAGGGGGTTAATAAAGGCTAATAAAGTGAATTGATGTATTTTTGTCAAAAAAAAATTCCACTAACTGTCTAATGAAGATGCTCGAGATAGCTTGAAGAACACATATAAAGTATACATTTTTTGCAGCAGAGTGTTTAATGTCTTTATGTTTCATCATTTAAAGCGTTTCTATCTTCTTTTTATTCAGCTACTGTGAAAGCTGGATGTCTTTGTCCATATAAACCCATTTGGATTAGATGTCACATTGATGTCACTCGCTGCTGTGTGTGCATTGTGGTGGCTGAAAAACACTGGTAACAAGTGAAGGGAAATGGATACAATGCATGGAGTAAGAGAGAAAAAAAATGTTTTGCCTTTGGATGTCAGAATCTGAATGCAAGTCATTTTTATAGAATACTGTTATCAAACAATACTGTTGCCATTTGAAGCTATACAGATGTTTTAACAGACAGACTATAGATGAAACCTGCTATGATTGCTCTACTTTTAAAGCATAAATTTGATTTAAACAATAGGTGTACATAATATTCACATATGCAGTTCATATGGGACATATTGTATTAGCCCTGCAGTTACAGTATGGAAAACTATTTAAACCTATCACATTTTAAATAACATTTACCTGTTTTATATCACAATTCTGACAAATGCAAGTTTACAAAAATCAAAATGCAACTTTATATTTCCCAGTTCGAACTTAATAACTTGATTTAACTCAACAATAGCAAATTTGTCAATTCTGAGGGGGAAAAAAGCCAGAAGTGTGGGATATAAAGTCATGATTCTAGGGAAAAGAGAGAGTGATGAGTTGATATTTTCCATATCAGAATTTTAATTTAGAATCTCGGAGTAAAGTCATAATTTTGAAATATAAACTCCAATTTACTTTTTTATTTTTTTATTCCATGGCTTCCATAGACTGCTACTTGAAAACTGACATTTTCTTTCACCAGATAGGCTTTAGTGACTGTGTGGTCATTAAGGCAGCAATACCTTGCAGGTGAATGAAAACATATTTGAAGAGGGATTGTAGATGCTTAATTAGCTCTGGCTGTTTTGTTAGGGCCCAAGCATTGGTGGTGTGAGGACCATATTGGAATTACTCAGATTTATCTTCTTCTTCTCCAAAATGAATTGATTTTTTGAGGGCCTAAACATGCTTGAAAACTCATGAAACTTTGCACACATGCCAAAAGTGGTGAAAATTTACATCTGATATTGGTTTCAGAAGTGGGTGTAACAAAATGGCTTGACAGCGCCACCTATGAAATTTCAACACAGTGCCCCTTAAGCTGTGTTTCACATACATGTACAAAATTCAGTGGACATATGTAGCACACTAATACCTACAAAACCCACATTTTGCTGCTATATTTACCATCTTAAATGCATATTGCTCACTGTTCATGGTTTTCCTAAAGCCATTGTGTGGCTGTGAGCCTGGGTGCGAGGGCCCTTTCAGTGCTGCTTGCAGCTTTAATTGTTTTTATTGTTGTAGATGAATGAGTCATAAATGCTTTTCTCACATTCAAATTGGCAGAACTAACTTTAACTTTTAGTCTTACAAGAAACTCAAGCATTTATAGCAGCAAACTGTCTATTTTAACACTCTGAGGCAACATGAACTTTTTAACATGTTTTACAGTTATTTGTGAGTGAAGTGTCTCACATCATGATCTTACATGACATTTCTCTTTGGCCATTTTGGACATCTAACAACTTTCAATGAGATTTTAAGATTGGTATTAGTTCTTTTATTTCTTCAGCGGTTCAGTTGTCAGAAGTTGTATTGTCCATGTTAAAGGCACAGATTTTGCTGCAGTTTAGATGAAGTAGCTCGGTTTAAAAACATAGTGATCTGGTCACTTATCTGGTCACCATCACTGCAGGACCTGACATGAATGCTATTCCATACATTTATTGCCTTCTTAAGGTAAATTGCTTGTTGTATTTAATTGTTTGTTGTTCATTAAAAGGTCTGCTAAAATGTCTGCTAATAAGTTGTTCACGTGACAAGCAATATTTGTGAAGCAGCATGAGTGACTGTTAACTGTTTTGCAAGATCAAATCAGTCCATTTCTCTTAGAATGTTGTCTCATAAGGCAGCTGTCTGTGTAGACAGTGAAGCAGTTCACTAGGGTTTGGAACTCCCAACCACATTTTTTGTTTAGATAAAATTAATTAAAAATAAAAGTTGCAACTGTAATATAATTATGTTATATCACCCCCTTCTAAGTAATAAAATGTAGATTCCATTTAAAAAGTGTCAACTCAAATATAAACTGTCTTACCACTTTTTGTGTATTTCTTTTGAAGAACGTTGGATCAGCATAAGTGATTTCTTCATAACTGGTCTGGACTGTAATAATAATGCCAGGCATGTTAAAACAACAAAACTAGGAACATTTTTACATGTGAAACAATAGTATGTAACACTTGCCCTCTGGTTCTGTTTTTCTGTGTTTCCTGCAGATACGGATGATCCTGACTGCAGCTACAATCAACAGAGATGCAACAGCAGCAGAAGAGATCAGCACAGTCAGAGATACAGAGTCTGGAGGATGAGAAGGTGTTTGTGTGCCTGATGCTGTGACAGCTAAAAAAAGACAATCTGTCAGTCTCAATCTCATGCCCACAGTTGCTGACCTTTGAGACTATATATATATTTATGTATATATATGTATATATATATATTTATGTATATATATATTTCTTTTTTTTTCTTTTTTTTTTTTTTAGGAAGTGTAATAAGCTTGCCTGCTTTGGCTTTGTTACGAACTATTTCTAGCAGAGAAAAAACACATACCTGTGGCACTTTCAGATGATGAAGGATTTTGTGGAGTGGGTGTGTGTGGACAAGCTGAAAAATATTAGAAAACCACAGAGATGTGAATAAATCAACTGTAAGTAAGTGTACCACTTTATTTGTTATCAAGTGTTGAATGAGAGTTTATCATTGTTTGTTTATTGTTATGTCAATCAGTCACATCTGTGCTGATAGTCCTGATTGTCACTCCTAATGGTCCAGCTACAAAATAAACTAAAATAAACAATAAATTATTCAGTTCTATAAGATGGAGGATCTGTTCACCAGAACTCACTTTTTTATAATTATTATTAATTATTATAAATCTATAATTAAATAATAATAATTATTATAATTTAATAATTCAGTTGGGGGGATCCATGAATCAGTGTCATGAAGTCGTGATGATTTGAGAAGTCAAAATTGATCAAACAGTCTTCCACTGGCCACTTGGTCGTTAAAAAAAAAACAAAAAAAAAACTTACATTTAACAAACAAAAAAATACTTCAAAGGTTTTTCTAATTTAACTTAATAAAAAAAAAAAAAAATAAATAAAAAAAAATATATAATCACGTTGCCATTACAAAACTGAACCATTTTAATACCTGAAACAGTAGTATAAGCTATTTTGGGAGAAGAAGGGAAAAAAGACAGGCTTGGGTTGGCATCTAGGGCCAGGGCCGGGCTATAGGGCCTATATTTTAGGCTCGTGCAGGACTCTACTTGAATTACGTTCGTTTAAGACACAAATGATTGTGTTGATGAGGAGACAGGCATTTTGACACGTAACGTAACAGGTAATGTGTATTTGAATGTTTAATCGCAAGGCGCGAAACAGAACTCAAGTGTAGTCAGGCACTGTACAAGCAAGTGGGCTGCACGTATCATGCTGGAAACTTCTTAACATGCGCATTTGCTAAAATGAACTCTGCCTTGCTGTCCCTGAACAGTTACATTTGTTTTTAAACCAAAAACTTCCACTCCTATCATCAGCTTTACTAAAATTTATGCCAGAACGAAGTGAAGAGAGTTAAATGCAGACATTAGGTGCAGCGATCACCTGATCAATTCGTGCATGGTCCTTCAAAAGTAAAATACAGAATAAATGCATTTGATTGGTAAACCAAATTCAAACATCACATTTTAATCTCAAGCGTAGCCCAATGGTTAACACAGCCCTGAGCACATGGATCTGCCTCATCTCGCCTTTGTTCCCACCATTATGGGTAATAAGGGTGGAATAGACCACTGTTCATTCACTCCCCCACCTATAAATCTTACCGAAATCTGTGACCTTGGGGTTGGAAGTTAGAAACTTTAACCCTTAGACCTGTTTAATTTATGAAGAAGACAGGAACAAAATCACACTGTAATTCTCTACTCACCATCAACAGTCACATTAAATTTCTTGATTGACTCCTCATCTTCAGTTGTGATAGTTAGTTTATAAAGTCCAGAGTCTGTGGTTCTGGTGTTTGTGATGGTCAGAGATCCAGTCTGATCGTTCAGCTTCAGTCTGTCTCTGAATCTCTCATCATTATCATATGCAGGAATGTTACTGATTATTCTAGCGATGCGAGCGCCTCCAAACCTCCACTCGATCTCATAATCTCTCTGTATTTTCGTAACATCAGTGTGTAGAGTGACAGACTCTCTCTCCATCACAGACTTCAGTGCTTCCAATTCAACACCAAACACACCTGCTCCAAAGGCACCTGTTCCAAAGAGGAACAACTTCTCAGACACAGATGAAGGACCTTGGCGCACATAATAATTAATTTCCTGTTGTTTAACTATTTATACTATTGTTGTTTGTTTATTTATCTGTTTATTTATTTACTTACTTTACAGCTTACTTTAACTTAATATCAAGCATTTGAAATGGGATGTCATTGGAATATAGAAGAAATAAAACCTTTGGTGGCAAAATTGCTCGAGAAACTGATACAGTAAATACATGTTAAGCTGTGCTTCACTGAAATGAAATTATCTTTGAGCAGGAACTCAATAAATATACTATATATATATATATATATATATATATATATATATACACACATATACATATACATATATATATTTAAAAATTCTACTTACCAATCAGATGCCATAAGTATACAGAATATAAAAGCACTGTGTTAACCATTTTCATTCTAGCAGTTCTCTAAATTGTTTTAAATAATAACCTTAAGTCTTAACTAAGCATTGGAAACATGGTGTTAAACCAACTGCAGCTCTCTTCTTAAGTTAACAGGAGGTGGAGAGTTGTTAAGTAGTGTAGAGATCACTATCGCTTGTGTGTGTGTGTGTGTGTGTGTGTGTGTGTGTATGTGTGCACCTGGTATTCATCACGTTATGGGGACCAAATGTCCCCACAAGGATAGTAATACCAGTAAATTTTGACCTTGTGGGGACATTTGTGAGGTCCCCATGAGGAAACAGGCTTATAAATCATGCAGAATGAGTTTTTTTGAGAAAGTAAAAGTGTGCACAGTCTCCTGTGAGGGCTAGGTTTAGGTGTAGGGTAGGTGTAGGGCGATAGAAAATACGGTTTGTACAGTATAAAAACCATTACGCCTATGGAATGTCCCCATAAAACATGTAAACCCAACATGTGTGTGTGTGTGTGTGTGTGTGTGTGTGTGTGTGTGCGCACATGACAATGTCACTTGGTGAAATTTGTCCAGTTCAAGCCAGAGTTAATTAGTCTCCAATGCTGTCTTCTGGCAGTAATTACATTCTGATGGTATGTGTCATCATACTGGCACTCACTTACTGCTTAACCACAAGAGACAGAATGCAGAGGAGGGAAAGACAGCCATAGACAAAGGACATGACTGGGGAAAGGATAAAATAAACGCAGTGAGCTTGGTCCTAGAGAGCCGCTGTTAGTTACGCAATTCATTCACTTCAGTATATGAAGAGTTCAGATGCAAAACCAGCTAAATCCATCTGACGTATTTCTTTAAAATGAGCATTTCTTTCTGGCTACTTTGTATTGGTTTCTATGTAAGTACTGGTACTTCTGATTGGGCTGAGACTGGAATTTAGCGAGTTTGAAGTATAAGTATTTGATGGATGTATAATATGTGTCAGGAGCATTCACTCAGTATCATTATCTCATTTTTGACCGAGATGGCTTTTAGCTGGTTTTGCATCTGAACTCTGAACAGCATGTATGCTATACATTGGTCCTCTTAGCAGCATCAAAAACAGTTTTTTTTTTTCAGATTCGGAATGGACTATATATAGAAAATAAAGCACGCAAAGTCCACTCCCTTAATCACTAAAAAGCTGTCACTCATTTTAGTTTATTGCAATCTCAGAAACATCTGCTATAATCAGTGACTCTCTCTACATGGCACAATTAATCTCCCCTCTTAATGAGAGGATTTGCGAATTTCCAGAATGCAAGTCTGAACATGGCGAGTGAATTTTGACACACAAAAACGCCTCTGATTGGCAATTGCATTCCAGGAATCAACAGATTATGTCTGTGATTGGTTACAATGTTCAACACTGCTTACTTTCATTTTGTTGTTTATGTTTATTTAGTTATTAAAATTTGCCAATTCAGCTTCCTTCCTCCCCGAATCTTGAACTTTGTTATATATACACAATTTCCTCAAATCATCCTGGCGACCTATTTTTTAAGTCGTCTCTTAAGACCCACTGATCTAGGTGGTTGCATCATGGAGACTACAAACCAAGATGGCTGTGTCACCCAAACTACAGTTCCCAGGTTCCTCAGCAGGAGGAAAAGCACCAGAGTTGCAAATAAGGGAGAAGGGTTGTTGATGAGCTAGGAGACAGAGAAAGTGTCTGTTTGACTAGAAAAATATATATAAATAAAACAAAACTGTAAGTGTGTTTTCTTTTGTAAGTTTGAGTCGATTAAAAGAAACCAGTTGCTTAAGCCCTGCCTGGAATTATAATTTGTAAAGCAACCCACACTATGGGGATCATATTGCCACAAGGGACGCTTCTCAACCACAGGTCGAGTCACATCTCTTTTCATGGTATGTAAACACAGTTAATTGGAGATAAACTCTGCAGTAAAAGGCCCTCCAGGACTGAGTCTGGTGACCCCTTCTCAATACCATGACTGAGGTGAGACTCCTGAGCAAGGCACTGAGCCCCCACCTGCTGCCTGGACACCGCAGCAAAAATGGCTGCCCACTGCTCTGTGCGTGCGTGCTTGTTTGCTTGTTTGTTTGTTCTCTACTTGTGTGTGTGTAAACTTGGATGGGTGAAATGCAGAGCACAAGTTCAGAGTTTGGGAGACAATACATTTTCTTTACATACATTGTGATTTATGAAAATTAAAATATATATAATTTTAGACCAGGGAAAAAAAAAAAAAAAAAAATTTAAAAATCGCAAAAGGAAAGAAAAGGAGCGCACAGCAATGAAGGGGTGGCACTCTAAAATATTAAAAGTGCAAAATAGACAAAGGACTCATATAAGAGGTTGAAATCAGATTTATTAACCTCTGATAAAGCATCTCTCCTCATTTTTGTTACCTTTTTGTTGAATGTTGATGTTATGTGTAACAAAATGTCTTTCTCTGTATTTAGGTTCCACTGTAGTAAAATTAATGCAAAAACTGACATTTCAAACTAAAATTTCAAACAAAAAAAAAAAATCTAAACCTTTACAAAAACATTTTTTTGAGAATGTCAAATATATATCTAAATCCACAACTTAACAAAAATACGTTTTTATGTATTTAAAAACAATCACATAATTTACAAGCATTCTATATAGAGCAGGGGTGGCAAACGTCAGTCCTGGAGAGCCGCAGCCCTGCAGAGTTTTGCTTCAACCCGAATCAAACAGACCTGAACAAGCTAATCAAGGTCTGAAGCGTTACTTGCGACCTGAACGAACACTTGATAATTACATACAGGTGTGTTTGATCAGGGTTGGAACTAAACTCTGCAGGAAGGTATTGAATCTATTGAATTCAGACACATCACTGCACAGTGTCCTGAAATGAGAATGTCTATTATATACATTTTAAACAATCGTAATCTTAATTACTTAAATCTGAATTACTGATTTTCAGAAATAAATGCAATATGCCTGTACATAAATAGATATGCTAGATCTAGGTAATATAAGATGTCATATGTGTACAGTTGTGGTTCATTTTGATATTCACTGTAAGCTAAAGGTCAGCTGAATGTAAATGTTGTGTGTATATCCCTTACCCTGTTCCATTATAAGGTCGACATGTTTATGACGTAACACACAGTTTCAACGAAATCACGTGACTTGGTCGGTTTGATACGAGCCCATCATCAGTGCTTGGATTTCTGCTGACTGTCAGTTTGGATGCGGTCAGAAGCGACATCAGTATGAGGAACCATTTTCTCCTTCTTTGGGTTTTATTACTCGTGGACGGTGAGTCATAGTTATTTTCTTTTATCAATTCCACACTTTCGGTTTCATTATAAAGCGGAAACGCGCATTTTACCCTGTGATTTGTTTTTATAGTGTTTCTTAACATACAAAACATTACTTTTCTACAAATAGATGTTGTGACAAATCACACTCTGAATAATGACAGGTGACAGCACTATAAGGGAATTTTGAGGAATACATAAAATTATTAGTTTATTTTAGAGGAATGTTAAATAAAGTTAATTATTTGTCATTTAATATAGAACATTTCTATGTTTTTGTTTTTTAAATAAACGTGTCCTTGTCCGTTGGTTTGGGTGCGGCTCAGAATCGACTAAGGCCCCGATCACACCGAACCGTTTTTTAGTTCTGAAAACGCGAGACGCACCGCAATGCATTATTCTGGTAACTTTTAAAAAAGAGCAGTGCGTTGCGGCTTTTTATGTTGGTAGGCAACCATCAAATCAGCCGTCCTGTCAATCTAATCAAAGGATTATAGGGTTATTATGTAGGATTATTCAACCCTGAAAGAAAAAAAAACAAACAAAAAAAAAAAAACAAAAACAACCTGAAGTCCTTGATTAGCTTGTTCAGGTGTGTTTGATTAGGGTTGAAGGCTGAGCTAAACTAAACAGGATCAAGGTTCCCCACCCCTGCAATAAAGATTGGCACAAGGGAGTCAGGCAGGGATGCCCAATCTCCCCGTATCTGTTTCTCAACCTAACTTCTAAATTTGTATATCAGAGAAAGCCCTTTAAAAGGAATAACTGTTGATGGTACTGAAAAGGTAACAAGTCAGTTAGCTCACAACACTGTTTTGTTTTTTAAAGGATGACCCCCAGGTTGATGTAGCATTAGAGACTCTTAAGCCTGGAATCCTCAATTTGTAATATTCCTGTAAGAGAGAGTATTACTTATTTGGCAGTTAAAATAATCAAAGATGATAAAATTAGATGATCCTCCAGTTTTCTTCAGATTACTGAAAAGACACAGAAGGTGTTGAATCATTGGTTGCAAAGAGATTTAACACTCAAAGAATCAAAGAGAGTTCTGCTCACTAAATCAGAAGGCATTTCTCAATTATCATATGCAGCTCAATCGATTTCTGTGGACAAACACATGTAAGCTAATTGACGGCATGTTGACAAAATTTCTGTGGAAAAAAACATTTATTATATTAAGAAATCTGTAATTCTGAATTCATATGATAAGGTGGTCTGAAATTTATTGATTTTAGCTCTAAACAGTATGATGTTTGATGACAATTTCTTAGCTACTAAGGATTGTTACATAGGGCTATACAGGCATCTAGTGGCTAGACAATGGTATTACAGATCTTAAGAGTAACATTTTCTTTTGGTTCTCTGAATTATGCATTATTGCATTTCATTTCTAAACCAATATGCAGGCTGTACTCATGTGCCACATACTTTTTTAATCAATCATTTTACATTTGAAGAAATATCAAGTCACATTGGGTTTAATTGGTTTGTAATGGTTTAGTAATTTTTTAAATGTTTAATGTCTTTTTATTTATTTTATTTTCACCAGGTTTGGCTAGTAAGGAGAATGATGAAGTGACCATGTCAGTGACAATAGGACAGCCTGTCACTCTACCCACTGATGTTGCTGAAATACCAAGTGACACAGTTCAGTGGTGGTTTGGTGGTAAAATTATAGCTAAAATGAATAAAGGATCAAACATGTACAATATATCTGATGGCCCTGATGGAATATTTAAAGACAAACTGGAGCTGGACAAACAGACTGGATCTCTGACTATCAAGGACATCAGTTCTAAACATGCTGGACAGTATGAACTACAGATCAAGAGCACAACAGAGACACGGAAAAAATTCAGTGTTACTGTTCATGGTGAGTAACTCAAATCTTACGATGTGAGATTTAGATTAAAAGGTGAATTGTAGTAACTGTCTGAGAACAATTTAAGTTGTGAAATAATCACAAGTTTTAACCTTAAAACCTGTTGCTGTCAGTTTTTCATCATCCATATGATAACAAGGGGATGGTTAAACAACAGCAACAAATGTATGGGTATTATTTATGGAAATACTGATTTAATAAGAATAACAAAAAAAAAAAAAAAAGCCTTTACTATGATCCGTTATATGTGAAGCCCTACTGAGTATTATAGTGTGCTGGATGAAATTGTGAATGTTACACCAAAAGTGCATTCTAAATAATATCACTCAGATTTCTTTTATAACCTGAAGCATTTTCAATTCAGTATATTTGTACAAAAGGTGTCTTATCAACCCTCAGATAGCAAACTCCAGTGATGAGGAAAAGATGGAAAAAGGGACAGTGATGATGAAAAAAGGTGTAAGAGAGATTTTGAGAAGGACCAGTACTCCAACACTGAATAAACCCATCATCCTCATTCTAACTGCAATACAAATAATAAATGACAAATATACATTTCATTATATATATATATATATATATATATATATATATATATATATATATATATATTCAATAAAAATATATTATATTAAATATAAATAATACAAATAATATATAATTCAATAATATATATATTATATTAAATATAATTAATATATATATATATATATATATATATATATATATATATATATATATATAAGCTGTAATTCTATTTATTAATATATGAATATTATATATATAAACATTAAAGGTAAGCTATATTAACAGTTATATAACTGTTAATAGCTTACCTTTAATGTTGACATACTGTACTGATTGTTACTGAATGTTAGTTGTAGTTTGCACAAATGACATTGGCATATTTTACGGAATAATATTTAATGATGATAATGACTTGATGTCACAGGAAATAATAAGTATAAAATTGCTCCTATTTTCCTTAAATGTAAAATGTAATGCATATTTCATTACATTACAAGCTTCAGTGATTGTTTTTAAAAAGACAGTAGTACTCAGTGACACCCATTTAGTTACATTTGTACATTTACATTTGATAACATTTACATAATCCAACATATTTATTATACATTTTATGTTATAAAAACACTTTGTTTATTTACAGGTTTAAATTATATTTTTAATTTTCAGTGTGATCTCACGGCATACAACTAACTGCATTATAAGACTACTCTTAAACTGCTTGTTTGTTCTCCTCTTGTTTATTGTTGATACAGATGTGGAGTCAAAGTCAAAGATAAAGGGAGATTCTTTCTCTCTAACAATTGGTGTTAAAGTACAAAAAGGTGATCGGATACAGTGGAAGTTTGGAGATCAAGTCATCCCCACTGATCGGTTAACCTGTTAACAGTCGCCCCCACTAGTTGAGCTGAAACCCAAACATGACATATACAAATTAAAACAGTTACAGCTTATGAACCCTCTGGACTACAGATATAACTGAGGGCTCTTTAGAAAGATGATAGTTGTGGGTTTGCCATTCAAATATGAAAATCATGCATGTTAATATATACAAAAAGTAAGAGATGCTTAAATATTTTGAAAAAGTACTAATCAATTTATTTGCGTAAATTGTTATTAAAAATACATAAATCAAATCATGTCAGAGCAACTCCAAAATGAATGAAGTCAAAGCTATAAGTCATAAGTTAGCATTTAAACTAAAATTGAGATTTCTGTAAAACATTTTTTCTATAACAATGGAAATATTAAAAAAAAAGGAACTTGGAGGCATCAAGTGGCAGCTGGCAATAAATATAAGGTAAAACATAACTAAACTGAAACACAACTACATTAACTATACATAATTGTTGTAGCTGTAAATTATGAACATTTAAACAGTCATACTTTGTCTGAAAAACTGAAGGCACAATGGTACAAGTTACAAACATGACTGGAGGTTTATGTGGTAAAGCTTTATCACATCATTCCTGATTATCCATTGTCAGTTTATTCTCTATGTTTTTACCCATATGTTCAAACCTGTGATTCCCGACCGTTACTTGTCCATCCACACTTCACACATTCACACTTTTGCATTTCGACAGATAAACAGCAAGTTGCCTCTACTGACATATTTCTGTCTCTGCTGCCCACTTCCCTATAATCTGCCTATATTTTTGAACTATACCCCCATTAATATAGCTTTTGGTCTGTATACATTCACACTTGTGCATCATTTTTCCCCAAGCAATATATTTGATATATTCTGCCTGCAAACATTTATATCTTTGTCTCTGTATCAAACATCAGTGTTCAAAAGAGAACAAAACCCTTCTATATGTGCTAATAATGATTGTTGCAAAAAAAACATTAACTCCCTTGGCTGACAGCATGTGCATATAGGGCATGTAGCCTAGCATTAGAAGTGCACAACTCTAGCCTTCTCAGCTTTTTATCAAATAACTATCTTGCCAGATTTGTTTTGAATAACCATCCAGACAAGTCTGACATAATGACATTTGTCATTTGTCAACCAACAGCACGTGTTTGTGCTGGGACAGTCAGTTTAGCAAGAGGGTCAAGACAGTCCGTTTGTCCAAATATTACCATGTGTAGTATGTGAAAAACAATACGGCAAATGAGTAATATGTCCAAATTCACAATGTTGATCCAACATTAGCCAATATTGATCCAAAATACCAGTATAACCTCCTACTACTGCTATGATTGTGAAGTGGACATCCAAAGGATATTTTTACAATCCCAAGAAACAATGGGAATGAATTTGAACAGTGACACAAATACCATCATAGGTGACATGATAATCCCAAAATGGTGGGTGTAGTATGTCCAGATTGTATTCATACTACACACATTCACAGTTTCTAGAAGATATGTTTTACCACTCAAGAAGCAAATTGTTTCTTAAAATGTAGCGTCTGCTTTGACAGGTACTCTATCTTGGATGCTTCTAGTCAGCTGCAGATAAGGGAAGAGTTATTTATAATTATAATAATTATTATTTATAATTTTGTTTGGTGATGCTAGTGGTGCATAAATTACACAATGCAACTTTGGTAGGAGTACAAATATTAAAATATACAAACTTAATACAAAGATCATATTAAGGTAAACAAACCTGTTCTAAATACTTATATACTTGAAGACCTGCACAAGATCAGTACAAACTAGTTATATAAGCTCTGTAAGCTCTTAGCTATATTTGTCTTCCATCAAAACTTTACCTTGAGTGTGTGCAGTGCAGATTATAATTTGTGGATATTTAGGCACCACAACAGCTGGTGGCACTGTTAGAATGTTCTGAATTATTGTTAAAGAATTATTGTTTAATCAGTGCTGCAGAAGAATGCTGGGGCAGAGCTATTCTGTTTAAAGGATCTAGAAAATGTAATATTACTGTTTTATTACAGAAACAACTTCAGACTGCATAATTTATAGGAAGAAGGGAAGAAATATAATTTATTTTAAAAATACTATGTAAACAAAGCAGTATTCCTCTTATTTTTTCTTAAATTACAACTGTTTAGACTTAAAAAAAAAAACAATATGTTCATGATTATTGCCATAAAAATTATGCCTGTGTGTGCATTATTAAATTTATCTCTCATCGTCACTCAACACAACCCGTTTGCAACTTACCGATTCAGTGTTGCATGTACTGATGTGACATCTTGTTACCAATAAAACCGTGTCATCGCTGTGACATTATGATCGTAAATTTCAGTGCTTAAGCCTTTGAACTTTTGAATGACGTATCCATCGTCAATGTTAATTAAAACTATGATAGTGAAACCATGTTGTAATTGTAAACAAACAAAAAAAAAAAACGTATGAACCAGCGGTGGCCTTGTGCAAGTTAAAGGATTAAGTGGCTGCTGGAGGAATATTTGTGTGAATAAGGAAACCGGAGAACTTCACTTTACAAATATCACAATCGAACAGAGTGGAAGTTATGAAGTGGAGATCAACACCAGCAGTTTGATCGTACACAGGAAATTCATTATTGAAGTTGGTGAGTAGCTCAGTCTTTCTATAATGTTATAAGCTTTTGTAATTAGCTATAATATTTAGACTATGTGATAAGTCTAGTAAACGGTTCAGATGCTCAAATGAACACATTAGTTTGTTCATTTAAACTATTTTACTGTTAACCCTTTAACTGTCACTGTCCCACATGTGGGACGCTTGGCGCTCTTTTTTTTCGTTGTCCTTTTTCTCTATCAAATATTTTAGTAATCATCACAAATTATATATCATTTGAAAGCTTAGAAGCCTTCAAACCATTTTGAAGTCGGACATTGCATTACCATGGAAATGGTACTGTAAAATCTTTTGGTGGTCTCCTCCCCCTTAGCAGCGGTGTCAAGTGTCATATTACAAAATGCATTATGGTCTTTTAGAATCCAAACTTTTTATAATCTTGACAAAAAACATGTCATTGGAAAGGTCTGAGTCTCAGGATTTCATATTTGGTGGTTATTTTGTGATAGAAGTAAAATTGACAGAGAAATTTAGACGTTTGTGACAGAAAAATGCATTTTAAAAAATTCTGTAGAGTTTGTGTGACACCCGGTGGCTGTTTGTGGGATAACGTCCCAAACAAACTTTACAGGAACCTCAATTTTTTTTCATATCAACTTCAAATTTGGAACATAACTTATTTAGACATAAGGCTTCAATTTGATATCAAATTTAGGGTAAAACCTGTTATGTAAAATATTTATTTTATATAAAATAAAATAAAAATGGTACAGTGCATTTTCTTTTTAGTAAATTTAAACTACTATAACTTATTCATATTTTTTTTTTTTTTTTTTTGAAAAAAATCCACTTCTGGCATAATCTATGGAAGTATTTTCCTAACAAAATTAAAATAAAAATTCAAATGCCTAAAATGATAATATCATAAATCAAACTCTCAAAACAACTGCGCAAATGATCAATCAAATGCTCAAATTATCAAATAATAAATCAAAATCTCAAAATGGCTTCTCAAATGAGAAATCAAATGCTCAAATATGATTTAATTTCCTCATTCGGGGAAGCATTAACTGTATCAAAAATCAAATTAGAAATCATTTGTATTTGATATTCAATTTTCACGATCAACCCAGTATAAACCTGTCATAATTAAATCTATAATTCAGTGCTCTAATGATAAATCAAATGACCAAATGATAAATCAAATGCTCAAATCAACATCGCAAAGAGAGACCAACCTTAGATCTGTATTTCAATGTGTTCATGAATTACAATAATTTGAGTTAAAGGGTTAAAGATATAGACAATGCATTTTATTTAACCCTTCAGGACAAATTGGGGGAATTTTTTTTTTTTTTAATAGTTTCCTTAATCTGAGTGGTACAAGACTTGGCTGTATATTGGCACCCTTGGTAAATATGAGCAAAGACGGCTATGAAAATAATTCTGCTTTGTTTATCTTTATGATCTTACATTTAAAAAAAAATCACAATATTCTAACCTATCATTTAAGTAAAACCATGGAAAGCAGGGGAAAAAACTCACTATGAAATAAATGTTTTTCTGTAGTTCATGTTGACCACAATTATTGGCACCCAATTATTGCAACGTCCTTTATTCAGGATGACAGCTCTGAGTGTACTCCTTTAATGCCTGAAGAGTTTGGAGAACACCTGACATAAGATTAGAGACCATTCCTTCAGACAGAATCTCTTCAGATCCTTTAGTTTCTCAGCTCCATGCTGGTGCTTCTTCTCTTCAGTTCACCTCACGCATTTTCTATAGGGTTCAGATCAGGCAACTGGGACGGCCATGGCAGAAGCTTCATTTTATGCTCAGTGACACATTTTGTGTTGATTTTGATGTTTGATTAGGATCATTGTCCTGATGGAAGATCCAACCACAGCTCATTATAGAACTTCTAACAGATGCAGTCAGGTTTACATTTTTTATCTGTTGGTATTTGCTAGAATCCATGATGTCATGTATCTGAACAAGATGTCCAGGACCTCTGGCAGGAAAATAAGCCCACAACATTAAAGATCCAGCAGTATATTTAACCGTGGGCATGGGGTACTTTTTGTACCAAACCTATCTTGAGTGTTTGCTGCCAGAAAGCTTTTTTTTTAGTTTCATCTGACCACAGAAGCCATTCCCATTTGAAATTCAAGTTGTGTCTGACAACTGAATATGCTGGAGTTTGTTTTTGGATGAGCAAGGAGGATTTTTCTTAAAAACCTCCTGAACAACATGTGGTGACATAGGGGCTGTTTGAATTTTTTTTTTTTTTAGTCTTTTGGCCCCAAGACTCAACTAATCTCTGCAATTCTCCTACTGTGATCCTTGGAGAATCTTTGGACACTTAAACTCTCCTCTTCACCATGCATTAGGACGATATAGACACACGTCCTTTTCCAGGCAGATTTGTAACATCTTTAGTTTAATTTGAATTCTTAATTATTGTCCTAATGATGGAAATTGGGATTTTCAATCCTTTAGCTCTTTTCTTACAGCCATTTTCTATTCTGTGAAGCTCAACAATCTTGTTCTGCACATCAGAACTATATTATTTGGTTTTATTCCTTGTGATGGATGATTAAGGAAATTTGGCCTTTGTGCTCCTCATATTTATAATCCTGTGAAACAGGAAGTTATTGCTGGACAATATCATACTCCTAGTCATTCTAGTGTGCTAAACAAATGCAAATATGAATGGGAATATACTTCAGAGATATTTTACTCATTATAATTTCTAAGGGTGCCAATAATTGTGCCCAACATGCATATGAGAAAAACATTTATCATATAACATTTAGCATTTTGTGATTTATTCATTTGTTTATTTATTTATTTTTATTTATTTTTTTTTTATGTAAGATCATAAAGATAAACAAAGCAGAATTATTTTCATAGCCGTCTTTGCTCATATTTACCAAGGGTGCCAATATTAGTGGAGGGCACTGCATAGAAAATGATTGGGAAAAACTAAAATTCAAAGCATTATTTTTATTTGTCCAATAAAAACCAATAAGCCCATCATAACACAGAGCATACAGCCTGTACATGCACATAAATGAAGGGGTGAGCCTAAACAAAATTCTCAATGTGGTTCACACACACACCCCCCCATATATATATATATATATATATATAGAGAGAGAGAGAGAGAGAGAGAGAGAGAGAGTTAATGACTGAGCAGATGTTTTGTGTCAATCGGCCACTGTGCACGCACACACACATATTAAAGTCAGATCAAAGTCCTACTACAAGATTTTTTGATGATTCCACACAAAAATGTCTGGAACATGCTACTTGATGGGTTTATTGTTTATTCTGTTTGGTACCATTTTCTTTTTATTTATTTATTTGAGTTATTGAAATGTTAATTTCTTTTTTCTTTATATTTATTTATTTATTTTTTAGAAATAAATGATTATTTCAGACTATGCTGCTGTGAGGAGCAAGGAACAGGGAGATGAAGGATTATCACGTTCAACAGTCTTTAATAGTCCAATACAGGGCTTACACATGACAGACAGGAACACACACGTAGCACATGCATTGACGTTCACCACCACCCAGGAAACAAGGGGCAGACCACACTTTAATACACAGCTAAACGAACGGTAATCAGCGAGACACAGGTGAGACAAACTAGAGGGAAATCTAGGTGCACTATTTGAGGGGACAACCATTTTTAGTGGTGTCCGAAACCATAGTGGACGTTCTCGAGTGCAGTCATTTAATCCCACAATGCACCGCAAAAACGAATGTACAACCGATGTACACTCAGCGGCTAGAGAATACCCATAATTCACTGTGGGAGTTGCGTGCCAAATGTATTCCTGCGTCTCGGAAGATGGCGCCCACAGCTGAATAATTTATTCATTCATTTTACAATGCACGCTTCCACGGCATACAACATAAACACAGGTATTAATTTAGTGTAAATTGATTATTAAATTGTTTAACTAGGGTTTATACATGATTTTTATGACAGAGTTCAAGACCAAAAATCCTTTAATCTTATTACTGGAGCTGCCCGTTTGCCAGTTTCAAATGAGTATTATTTACAGCAAGCACAATATTATGCCAAGCGGAAGTCCTTCCAGTGCACTCAGTGTCCGAATTCACTCACTCGTTTTCATTGACTCCTTCAAGTGGACTGAATAAAAGACCTAAAGTAGGGAATAGTGAATGAGGGTACAGGGGGCGATTTTGGATACAACCAAGGAGTACATGGGGAGAAAAACACACACAGACCATCCATGGGCGTGACAGATTACTTTGTCTGACTTCTACTTTGTCTTTTCCTTATAGCATGGTCAGATTTGGCTTTAAGCATATTTTGGCATATTTGTATAGTCTCAATAAATGTTTAAAAATACCAAAGCAATTACAAAAAAAAAGCATAAATTGGTTAGTTTTTATTTTATCAAAGATTGTGATATGAAAAAGAAAAAAAAACATACATACATATATATATATATATATATATATTGAGATCACACCTGAGACCTTCATGCCCAAATTTGTCCATGAAGGACAAATTAAGGGCTGCTATATGAAGGATCACAAAAACACTGATGAAGAGAAACACCCGTCTATGCCATTCTAAAGCTTGGGAGTGCCAGGACAATTTTTAATTTAACTTCGATTGCATTTGTCTGAAGGAAGGAAGTCATATACACACAGGATGCATGGTGGGTGAGGAAATAATATGCTACAGTAGTGTTGGGTCCTATCATCAGCCTGCAAAATCGCAGATACTGTCACGTTAGTGCAGGGATGAGAGCAAAGGCAGAGATAAGGGGCAAACCAAACAGGAGTTTTATTGACAAGGGTGAGAAAATGGAGTGCAAGTAAGGGTTGAGCAATGAGAATACTTATCTGTAAGTCCTTGAGTATGTTCGCTGGTGTAAAGAGTCCGTAGGGGAAATGAGATGAGGAATCCAGGTAGGTTACAGGTAAATCCAGTCGAGGGAATGAGGAAAGGTCTGGAGCTAGCATCAGGGTGTGAACGGTAGACCAGACAGTGTGTGACTGAAGGCGTGAGTCTTATATAGGGAGGTGCTAAGTGGAAACAGGTGCAGAAGATTAGTACTCCGGTGATTGAGAGCAGGTGTACTGTGCTTCAGGTGACATGGAAGGGGGGAGGTGGCTGTGGTGAATGCCTGACAGATAAATGATATTATCATTATCATGGTAATTTATTTAATTATTTACATGCCCAAAACCAGCATAAGGCTAGTGAAGCTATTTACACTGTATGATAAATAAATCAGTGACCGGAGCAGTTCGCAGCCACTCTAGTCAATGCTTGCATTTATACCAGCCGTCCTTCGGCTCGTTGAAATGTCCCAGAAGCGGCTGTCCATGCTACATTGCTAAAGTTAGGCTAATCCCCCACCTCGTCCCTCCCCACCTGCCAACGATTAAAATTTTCTTAGATGGGATTTATTTTATAGATATTCTAATAGACCGCATTGCGACATCATAACATCAGGAAGACAAATGCTGTATTCCATAGTTGTTTAATTATATACACTTAATTGTACTGCTGTCCAAAAGCGAAAGTGCAGTAATTACACATTTGGTTAAAATGGCTTAAAATGGGCTTTGTGACATCTGTTCTGTCTTGTGACAAAGTCTCTTGGCTCATTTTTGTCCCTGTTTCAGAGAAACAAGAGTGTCAAAATTGCAGTAACTACAAAATCCAAACTAATACCAAGGCAAACCGCAGTAAGTGATGCTACTGCATTCTAGCTTTGTTTATTAATTATATTGATTTATTAGTACTTTAATCAATGTAAAATAATTTGAATACAAATACTAATTTACAACATCAAGCAGCATAGTGAAGTGTTTTTCACAGCTAAATAGGCTAAATAGAGATTGCTGACACCTCCTCGAACACTAAGGTTCACACCAGCCTTTACATTAAAAATAAGTTGGAAAGATAAAAATGAATAGTTTCCATGGATCTAGTCTTTGCATCTGTTTGTTTGATGTTTAAATCAGGTCTCCTCCTTCTCTTTTATTAAAAATAATTTAATAAAAATCTAAACAGTATTTTTTTTTTAATTTATTAATAATTTATTGATAATAATTGTTTAAATTAATATAAGTAATACTTTTGAGTCTTTTACTTTTTTAATTTTCTTAAAAAATGGGTACTTTAAAGGCTGATGTGAATGTGAAGTGTTATTTTATAAAACTTTTTGTCAGAACTTGTATCTGAACTGTAAATCAGTTTTTACAGTTTACCGCAATTTTACAGTTTAATACTTAAGCATATACATTGCTCTACTTATATGGTATTAATTTATTTGTGCAGGTCTTAAAAAAGGTCTTAAATCTGAGCTTAAAAATCCTGCAGAAATTCACAGGATTCAGCTGATAGAAATTTTACACTGTATCAGAAGCCCTCTGTTTAGATCAAACTTCATAAATCTGCACAATGTTTGCTAAGAGTCATATATAGTAAATCAAACCATCTGCAATTTGCTTCTTGTAATCTTATTATTTAGTTAAAAAAAAGAAAAACAAAATTGCACCAGTGTGATTAGAACATTCAGTGCATCATGTGATCACCTGCTGAATTCAAATCTGCTCTCGCACTTTGGCTGGTGGACGATCAGACACGCTGACCGCTTGTCATATTATCACAATTATTCACTATTTTCAACCATATAATGCTTATTTTAGGTTTCAAACACTGAAATACACAAGTACTATTAAAAATACATTTATAGCTTGTAAAATGCATGCAATGACTATGGAAGCAGCAATAATGATCCTTAGAAATATAATCTGGCATTTTATTGATTGAATAACTATAAAGTTTACTCTACTTGTCTCCCAGTTCACTGGAGACTTACTACAATGGGGAGGAGAGGATTAATTTATGTGTTGTAAATCCCACAGCTTGGATTCAGCACAAACTAATGTTGCAGCGCCAATCACCCTTTATAGATCAGTCCGGTAACGAAATCTAACTATATATGGGTTTAGGATCACAAATGAACAGACAGTGGTTGAGTGGAACGGGGGATCAGTTGGAAGTCTTAGAAGTGACACAGACAAAGCAGGCCAAAACAAAATATAGATTGCCACCAGAACCATTGTTTAATAAGAAACTAGGTATGAGGATGACAAGCCTCGTTGGAACAGTGACCCCAAACAGATAACGTCAGACCATAAATTCTTTGGCACAAACAAATGACCCAGTGGGCATCTAGGTGGAGACATTGCCCCTTGTAAGGCTAAACAGACCTTCGACTCAGTCTCCCAGTCATCATTGCAAGATGAGCTCAGAAGACGGGCACTCAGATTGGTCAAAAACATGAGACAAGGCATCGGGTTTGGTGTTTTTAGAACCCGGATGGTAAGAAATAGAAAAATCAAAACGACCAAAAAATAAAGCCCACCGAACCTGCCTAGAGTTTAACCTTTTGGCAGATTTGATATATTCAAGTTTCTTATGGTGGGTTTAGATGATAAACGGTACCCTTGAACCCTCCAACCAGTGATGCCCTTCCTCCAAGATAAGCTTGACTGCCAGCAACTCTTTATTTCCAATGTTGTAAGAACAATGGGAAAGAACTGTGCCAACCCCCACGTCTGACGTGTCAACCTTCACCACAAACTGACGAGAAGGATCAAGTATAATAAAAATGGAAGCTGATACAAAGCAGCTTGGAGAATGCAGCATCAGCTATACTGGTTAAGGCAGTCAAAGGGGTGGCTAGCTGGCTGCAATTGCAAATAAAACACCTGTTAAAACTGGCAAAGCCCAGAAACGTCTGCAGGGCCTTGCAGGAGTCTGTGGTTGGCTAATTTACCACAGCCTGAACCTTATCAGGATCCATGCACACTCTCTCAAATAACACAATGAACCCAAAAAGGGGAACTGATTGTGCATGAAAAACACATTTCTCTGACTTGACATAAAGCCCATTCTGTAGCAGCATTTAAAGCACTCACCTGACATGCTAAACTAGCTCTCTTCCTGGAGGAGAACAAAACAAGACACAGAAGGACAAGCAGACAACAAACACAAAGAATAACTGAATTCACTCCATAAAGAGACAGAGTTCTGAGGCCAGTTTATATTGGTGACCAAGGGCGACCAAGGACTACTGGAGCCAAGGGAAAGTCAGTCAGAGTAAAGCAAATATTTTCACTGTGGTTGCCAGAAGTGATGAGAAATAAATGGCATAACTGGGGCACTGAGACCTGTGCTACCAGAGCTTGAACAGCTGTTCCAGTCGACATGATGTGTGCTTCCTGTCATTCCATGCGTGCATTACAGCTGGTCAAAAAGTCTCTTAGTTCGGAAGCACTCGCTGAATCCATTGTGGTCAGATTGTTATGTCAGGAATCAAAACTCGGGATCCAAGTACAAGTGTGTAAGTTTATTAAACACATTATGTGGATAGCAAACAAGGCAAACAGTTAGAAACAGGTGACCAAAAATCCTGGTACTTCAGTGCTGCCACAGGTTCAAAAAGTTATGTCTATGAATGTGATATTCGAGATAGATCAGCAGGATATAACTCCCAAAAGGTAGATAAGAGTAATCAAAGATAATCCAATGGAAACAATCCAACAGAAAGTTAGTCAAACCCAGACAGAACTAAACTCTGGAACAACAGACTAAATAGAAGAAAACAACGATAGGAAATGATCAACCAACGATGTGACAACAAACACAGGAAGACACGAGACACATATAGGCAGATGGTAAAGCTACAGGTGCTGTCCAGTACAGACCAGAGTATGTGAGTGAAGTGGCCCGTAATATAATTACATATTTAGCAAGAACTCACGTTAAGCTAGCTTGATATAGATTGATCACTGAGATCAGAAAGAATGTAAAGATTATAATGACAGCAATTTTTGAGGCATTTGTTTGCTCTTTCTAGATACTGTCACGGGGTGAAGAATCACACGACAAAGAGAGCTGAGTGAAAAACCCCCGGAGGGTGGATTTTATTATAATACTTGTGAGTAAGTGCAGAAAGAAGATGTGGGGTGCTGGCGTGGCTGGTGCTCTATGTCGTTCTTCGTGCTGGAAAGTGGGTGGCCGTGTCGTGCTCCTTAAGTGGGCTGTCGGTCACTCGCTGCTTTCTGGCAAAGAAGAGAAAATGAGTTAGTAGCGTCCAGCATGTGTGAGATCCAAGTCTGACTCGGTAGCGTGTTTCAGCGTCTTTTGTAGGCAGGTCTTGATTGGAAAGCAGCCGTGACCGATCAGCTTGTGACGGCGGCGTGCAGCTGACGATCGTTGGTTACCAGGGCGACGCTGATGAGCCCGGAGATACTCGTCACATTCCCCCCCCAAGCGTCGTTCTGGTCCTAGAAATGAACGGAGACAGAAGGGGTGAAGAATGGGGTGGGTGGGGAATGGCCCCTGACAGACCTGCATAAGCTGTCCAGATCCGAGAGAGTCCGTCGGCGTTGTTGTTGGTGGCCCCGGCACGATGGCGAACTTCAAAGTGGAAGTCTTGGAGTGCGAGGAACCAGCGAGTCACCCTGGCATTGGTCTCCTTGGCCCGGGCCATCCATTGTAGGGGGGCGTGGTTGCAAGTGCGGCGCATCGACGGCCAGGACGTCCTCCCACCGCCCCATCCTCTCCCGCATTTCATCGTCCGAAACGGTCTGCTATACTGTGTCGCTCAGTGAAGGGGGGAGGAGAAAGAACTGCTGGTCGTCCCGAAGACGAAGACCGAAACTATCCTGGAGTTAGCTCATGCACATCCAATGGCAGGCCACCTAAGAGTAACGAACACTGTTCAGCGGATCTGCGATCGCTTCCATTGGCCGGGCATGGAGGCTGACGTCAGGGGATTCTGCCAAGCCTGCCCGACCTGCCAAATCACGACGCCCAGGACTCCTCCCCCCAGCCTGCTCATCCCTTTACCCATCATTGAGGTGCCCTTCGAGCGCATCGGATTGGATCTGGTAGGGCCGTTGCCTAGGTCTGCCCGAGGACATGAACACATCCTAGTCATCGTGGACTACGCCACCCGGTATCCAGAAGCGGTTCCCCTACGGAAGGCCACGGCGAAGTCCATCGCGCAGGAGCTGTTTCTGTTGGCGAGCCGGGTGGGCATCCTGGCTGAAATTCTGACCGACCAAGGAACACCATTCATGTCCCGGCTAATGGCTGATCTTTGCAGGCTGCTGCGGGTGAACCAGTTGAGGACAACAGTCTACCACCCACAGACGGATGGATTGGTCGAACGTTTTAATCAAACCCTCAAACAAATGCTTAGGCGAGTGGCAGCGGAGGACAAAAGGGACTGGGACCTCATGATTCCCTACGTTATGTTCGGCATCCGCGAAGTCCCCCAGGCCTCAATTGGTTTCACCCCCTTTGAGCTCCTGTTCGGCCGTCAACCTCGAGGGCTCCTGGACGTAGCCCGGGAAGCTTGGGAGCAGCAGCCTGCCCCCCACCGCACGGTCGTGGAGCACGTTCGACAGATGAGGGAGAGAATCGACCGGATCATGCCATTAGTCAGCAGGCCCACAACGTCACTACAACCGGGCAGCACAACCACGGGAATTCCAACCAGGAGATCGCGTCATGGTCCTGGTCCCCACTTCGGCCTGCAAGTTCCTGGCCTCATGGCAAGGGCCCTACACAGTGATCGAAAAGATTGGCCCCGTGACATATCGGGTGAGACAACCAGGTAAACGACAAGCCGAACAATTATATCATATTAACTTGCTTAAAAAATGGACCGGGACCCGGGACCAGCTCGCCGCCCTAAGTCTCACTGATCCCGTGGTTGTTGACGTAAATCCCCACCTGTCAGCCGCCCAGAAAGCTGAGCTCCAACATCTGGTCGGTCAGTTTTCGGATGTGTTCTCCTCGCGGCCTGGGCAGACCAACGTCATCCAACACGACATCAGGACGCCCCCTGGAGTGATCGTCAGGCAACGGCCCTATCGAGTCCCGGAAGCTCGGCGGCAGGCTATAGAGAAAGAGGTTCAAGAAATGCTGAAGTTGGGAGTAATCGAGCCATCTCGCAGCCCTTGGTCCAGCCCCATTGTGATGGTACCCAAGCCAGATGGCACCCTCCGCTTCTGCAACGACTTCCGACGGCTGAATGAAGTCTCCGAATTCGACAGCTACCCCATGCCTCGGGTTGATGAGCTGTTAGATCGCCTGGGGAGGGCCCGGTACATCTCCACGCTGGACCTAACAAAAGGCTACTGGCAAGTACCTCTTACTCCTACCGCTAAATTAAAAACTGCCTTCTCTACCCCTAGTGGCCACTGGCAGTACCGGACCCTCCCTTTCGGCCTCCACGGGGCCCCCGCGACGTTCCAGCGTATGATGGATATCATCTTGCGGCCCCATTAAGCATACGCTGCAGCATACCTGGACGACGTGGTGGTCCACTCCAAGGCATGGGAGGAACACCTGGAACGTCTGCGGAGGGTGCTTTCGGAACTCCGGCGGGCTGGACTAACTGCCAACCCCCGCAAATGCCACCTAGCGCTCTCAGAGGCCAAGTACCTGGGCTTCCAAGTTGGACGGGGCCTCATCCAGCCACAAGAAAAGAAGGTCGAGGCAATCCGCAAAGCTTCTCAGCCCTTAACGAAGACCCAGGTACGAGCTTTTTTGGGGTTGGCAGGGTACTAGACTCTAGAAGCGCCCGCATGGCTGGTGGGTCTTGATGTACGGGGTGGAGGTGCAGATTCGGCGGTGGGCATGGGCTCATCCGGAGGAGAGGGAACTGCCGGTCTGCTTACTGTGCGCGGGGTGCCCTCTGGCGCGCGTCGCTCCTGGACCACCCTCCGAGGGAACGGCGGCGCTCTTTCCCCAGCCTCTCGATGGTACATAGCATCCGCCAGCTCGATCGCCTCCACAAGCTCCAAGATGGTGGTAGGATTTTTCATCCCAACTGCCTGATGCTGGGAGCGCGGCAGCGCGCGGAGGAGGCGGTCAATGACCACTCGTTTCACCACCTGCTCTGCCGTGGTTTCTCCCTCGAGCAACCAGTGTTGGGCGATGCGCGATAAGTCAGCTGCCTGGGCGCGGGCTGGCACGCGGACTTTGTATTCCCATTCGTGGAATTGTTGCGCTGCACAAATCGGGGAAAGACCAAGTCTCGCCAGAATCTCTCGTTTTACTTCTCTGTAATCCGCCGCAGTCCGCGGAGGAAGCGTGAAATACGTTCGCTGCGCTTCTCCGGTTAGGAGGGGTGCCAGCGCCGACGCCCAGTCTTCCTCTGCCCAGCCCTCGCGGACAGCAGTCGTCTCGAAGAGCTGTAGAAAAGCTTCGACGTCATCGAAAGCGGTCATTTTTGATAGGAGCTGGGTGGCTTGCACACGGGGATTCGGTGGTGGAACTGGCTGGGCACGTTGGGCACGGATGCCAGCAAGTTCTTCTTCGGTGCGGCCCTGCCGAGTGGCCAGGTGTTCCACAATTTGCTGCTGGCGGATACTGACTTCGGTGAGGCGCTGGAGAAGGTCTTCCATCTTCAGGGAAGAGCGCGCGCCGTTATCCTCTAAACAGTGAGAGAGAGAGAAAAAAGTTTTAGTGGGGTGTCGGGCTCTCACTTGCCGGTGATTCTTCCTTTAATCCGCCTGCATTCTCCACCAGTGTCACGGGGTGAAGAATCACACGACAAAGAGAGCTGAGTGAAAAACCCCCGGAGGGTGGATTTTATTATAATACTTGTGAGTAAGTGCAGAAAGAAGATGTTGGGTGCTGGCGTGGCTGATGTCGCTCTTCGTGCTGGAAAGTGGGTGTCCGTGTCGTGCTCCTTAAGTGGGCTGTCGGTCACTCGCTGCTTTCTGGCAAAGAAGAGAAAATGAGTTAGTAGCGTCCAGCATGTGTGAGATCCAAGTCTGACTCGGTAGCGTGTTTCAGCGTCTTTTGTAGGCAGGTCTTGATTGGAAAGCAGCCGTGACCGATCAGCTTGTGACGGCGGCGTGCAGCTGACGATCGTTGGTTACCAGGGCGAGGCTGATGAGCCCGGAGATACTCGTCACAATACTGAATATTTTAGGATGAAAGCATGATTTAAACAGGTACAACACTTATTTACACACACAGTTGCTATTTCAATAATGGATTCAGTCAAATGTAATCTGACAGTGCGGCTTCATTTGTATCCAATTTTAAATGAGCAGAAATCTGTAGGAAATGCAGTGATCCGTACACTGTAAAAAATTCCCTGTAAAAAAACGGTAATCTACTGGCAACCACTGCCAGCATCTTACTGTAAAAAATACAGGTGCTACTGTTTTTTAAATTAACAGCAAAATGCCGTTTTGTCATTTACAGTATACAAATGTAATTTAGCAGCATATATCTGTTAAATCACATACTACATTGTAAGAAGAAATCCCTGTAAAAAAAACAGTAATCTACTGGCAGCTGTGGTTGCCAGCATCTTACTGTAAAAAATACAGTGTGCTACTGTTTTTGAAATTAACAGCAAAATGCTGTTTTGTCATTTACAGTATACAAGTGTAATTTAGCAGCATATATCTGTTAAATTACATACTACATTGTAAAAAAAATTCCCTGTAAAAAAAACGGTAATCTACTGGCAGCTGTGGTTGCCAGCATCTTACTGTAGAAATACAATTTGCTACTGTTTTTGAAATTAACAGCAAAATGCTGTTTTGTCATCTACAGTATACTGTATCTGTTAAAATACATGCTACTCATAACTCCATGATCTCAATTTTCAATGCGTATTATACCCTGCATTTTCTATTTAACTATTACAAAAAGAACAAGCTTAAGTTATGTTTTGTTATTTTATTCTGATATAACACTAGATAAACTTACAATATTCCCTAAAACAGGCATGCATACAAACATACAAACATGCATAAAGTCTTTATTTATTTATAAAATACGAATGTACTCTCAAATTAGGCTTCAGTGAACACCAGCTGTTTTTTTTTTTTTAAACAAATGGTTTATAAAAGATATCAGATGAAATGACTAGTGTCTTTAATGAATCGTACCTTTATGTTCCTTTTGGAGCTCAAATGTTTGGTTCCCATTTGTCTTCCATTGTATGGGCAAACATTTCTCTATGACAATATCTTAATTTGTCCTCTCAGAGAAAGTCCTACTGGTTTGCGACAGCATAAGGTTGAGTTAAGGATGAGATACTTCTGGACTGATGTTCTTCTTCATCATCTTGGGTCTTCTTCTGCAGTTCTTTCAGTTATTTTAGACACCTCTTTTCTCCATGCAGCTTTGATCCTCTTTTCTGGACTTATTCCAATAAGGTATCTGTAAAATAAGAGGAGAAAAGCTTCAGAACATACTCTTGTGTGTAATTTCATTTGTCCAAATTGAACATTCTAACTAAAAACTAGCCGATAATTAAAGAAGTCCACTTCCAGAACAACAACTCACAAATAATTTACTCACCCCCTTGTCATTCAAGATGTTCATGTCTTTCTGTCTTCAGTTGTAAAGAAATTATGTTATTTAAGGAAAGCATTTAATGATTTTTCTCCATATGATGACTTGATTGGTGCCCCGATTTTGAACTTCCAAAATGTAGTTTAAATGCGGCTTTAAAGCACAGGCTCTGAGATGCACGTTCACGACACTACATTTGACAAACATTTGACATTGTACATATTCTTGACCTACAAGGAAACTCAAAGAAAATCAATAATACGCTAATACTTGAACATAAACGTAAATCCAGTGTGGTGTTCAAACAGAAGAAACTTTCTTTACTTTTCTGTCGGGTTGCATTATCTCGTAACACGGACAATGACCTGCTTTAGACCCCCTCATATACAATTCTTGCTTACTCTACTATTTGTCTAGTTTTTCTACACAGTTCGTTTCCTATTCTCCTCTGGTAGCAGCTATATAGGATTGGGGTGAACGAATATCTGGCGTTCCACCACAATGTGTCGGCTCCAAGAAGTCCCTGTTCCTCTACGGTGATGGGCAGAATCCGTCTTCTTGCTGTCATCCGTTGGCCTGCACTGACCTCAGATCACTCCCACACAGTGATGTTGCTGCGTGTTCAGCTCCCATACACCACTATATGTTTGTTCACCTCGGTCAGCCAGACGTCCCCCTTGGCACGGGGCAGCTGGTCAATCACTTTACTGATCTGTGTCGCCCTCTGGTGGTGTCGGAACCTTCCTGCAGTGACTGGCGTGTATCCACGTAGCCCTTTCTGCCACCTTGACCGCGGTGTGCGTTATCAGCAGAACCTGGAACGGGCCGTTCCACCTCTTTGCCTTCCAATGTTTTCTCCTCAAATCCTTGATTACCACGAAATCGCCAGGCCTGATATCGTGCAAGACTCCCTCTGCTGGCCTGGGTAAGGCGTCCTTGACCTGCTGAGATATCTGGGAAAGAACAAGAGACAAATTTCGACAATAACTTAGCATGTCATCTTCACACAAGGCTGTAGAGGGCAGTGGTCGAGGTTCTGGTCCCACTCCAATCGATGTCGGCCTGCCAAACAAAATTTCAAATGGGCTTAAGTTAGACCTGGTTCTTTTCCGCATTCTCATGTACATCAACACAATGGAGAGTGCTTTGACCCAAGACAAACCTGTTTGCTCACAACACTTCGTCAATTTATTCTTTAACGTTCCATTGCATCGTTCGATACAACCACCCGATTCCGGGTGGTAAGATGTGTGTTTACGTATGTCAATACCCAAAAACTGCCCAACCTGAGTGATGGCTTCATTTGCAAAAGGTGTGCCATTATCACTACTAATTTTTCTTGGTATTCCCCATCGGGGAATAATTTCAGACAATAGTGCTTTCGCAACAGCACCTGCATTTTGCTTGGATGTGGGAAAAGCCTCCACCCATTTTGAAAACATGTCAATCATGACAAGACAAAATTTCTTGCCTTCAGATGGTGTCAGTTCAATAAAATCAAACATTATATGATCAAATGGTTGATTTGGAGGTGGGTGTGCTACTTGGGGCATTTGTTGCCCTCTGCCTGCATTGTTTGTGGCACAAATCATACATGACTGACAATATTTGTCCGCAAAGGAAGTGAATCCCTTCGTGAACCAATATTGATTCATCAGATCAAACATTCCCCCTTTACTCACATGGTCTAAGCCATGTACCAGTTTTGCATAGTGTGGGAAAAAGTGTTTTGGCAGACATGGTTTGTCTTCAGTGCTCAGCCAAATCTTGTTTTTCAGTTTGCACTCGGCCTTCACCCATTGCTTCTTCTCCTCTGGTGTTGCAAAAGCTTGCATAGCTGTAAGAGAATCAGAAGAAGGTGTGAATGAGTCATTGTTAACTGTAACACATGTTAAAGAAAGCTCTGTTCTTGTGGCTGCGCCCTTGGCCGCCATATCAGCTCGCTTGTTACCTAAAGACACAAAGTCATCACATTTGGAATGTGCAACGCATTTGCAGATAGCAACTGACTTCGGTAGCAAAATTGCCTCCAACAATGCTGCTATTTTGTCATGGTTTAGAACAGGTTTACCATCCGACTTTAAAAATTTTCTGTGTCTCCACAATGCCCCAAAATCGTGACAGACACCAAAAGCGTAACGGGAATCTGTGTAAATGGTAACTGTTTGTCCTTCAGCAATTTTGCAAGCCTCTGTCAATGCTACCAATTCAGCCGCTTGCGCAGAGCAATGCGTGGGGAGCGCTCCAGATGCTACTGTTTCATATGCGGTAGTTACAGGATAACCTACCCTATTTTTGCCAGTTTCTGAATCTCTAGAAGCTGAACCATCAACAAATAAAATCAGATCAGGATTCTCTAAAGGGGTTTCTTTCAAATCTGGTCTTGGTGTACAGACCTGTTCCAGTGCTGCAACACAGTTGTGTTCCTCGCCATCCTGCTCCGTTGGGAGCAGTGTGGCTGGATTTAACACTGTGCAGCGTTTTATTGTGATGTTTGGCATTTCCAACAAAACTGCATTATACCTGAGCCACCTGGCAGCAGACAAATGGGATGTCTTCTGTTCCAACAGGATCATAGAGACAGCGTGTGGCACTAACAGAGTTACATCAGAATATCCCACAACTTCCCTTGAAGCTAAAATAGCTTTCTCTGCAGATGCAACAGCTCTCAGGCATTTTGGCAAGCCTGCTGCTACAGGGTCAAGTTTACTTGAAAAATAGGCCACAGGTCTCAGCTTCCCCCCGTGATCCTGTAACAGAACAGAAGTCATGAATCCATTTTTCTCATCAACAGTTTGTACAAAACTTCTCTCTGGGTCTGGGAGTCCCAGAGTTGGTGACGTTTGTAACAATGCTTTCAACCTCTCAAATGCTTTTTCTGCTTCTGGGGTCCATGTCAGTTTGTCATGTGGCTGTAAGCCCCTCCCGTGAGCCAAAGCGCTCAGAGGTGATTCTTCAATAGCATAATTTGGAATGAACGTTCGACAATACGAACACATGCCCAAAAATGACATTAGTTGCTTTTTAGTGAGAGGCTTTGGAATCTTTTGAATTGCCTCTTTTCGTTTTTCAGACAGGGATTTACCATGTTTAGTGATGACATGACCTAGAAATGTCACCTCCCTTTTTGAAAACTGCAATTTCGACAAGCTAACTTTGTGACCCTCAGCAGCCAAGTGTTTTAAAAGTTTCACAGTGTCTCGTTTGCATGTTTCTTCATCTTTTGCAGCCAAAAATATATCATCTACGTATTGAAGCAATGCCGTACCTGGTGTCAGCTGCAGTGGTTCCAAACTTCTTCTCAGTGCTTCATTAAAAATGGTCGGAGATTCTCTGTACCCCTGACAGAGTCTTGTGAAAGTGTAAGCTTTACCATTAAAATTGAAAGCAAACCAAAATTGGCTGTCTTTGTGAACTGGCACAGAGAAGAAGGCATTGGATAAGTCAACAACTGAGAACCACTCGGCATCGCCTGGTACTTGTGACAGAATTGTGTAAGGGTTTGGGACATTTGGAGCTTGTGCTTGAACCGCTTCATTCACGGCCTGCAGATCCTGCACAAACCGCCACTCAGTTGGCTGGCCTGCTTCTCTTATCTTTTTGACAGGGAAGATAGGTGTACGCACAGGGGAATCCTCACACGGCACAATCACTCCAGCTGCTCTTAATGATTCGAAAACTGGTTTTATTCCCTCAATAGCCTCTCTTTTGAGGGGGTATTGAGGCTTACATGGTCTATAATCAGACTTTGGAATAATTTGCACTGGTTCACAGTTTTTAATCAGTCCCACATCAAATTTAGACGAGGCCCAGACAGATTTTGGAACCTCTTTAAGAGCTGGGATGGCTGTCATTTCAGTTTCTGTGAGGAAGCAGTGGTCTGCTATTGCGCAATCTATCGCACAGACTGTGCGTACAGCTGTAACAGCAGGCTCACTCAAACGCATTCGGTATGCAGACAGCGTTGGGTTGTATTCAACATTTCCCTCTACCGTTTGCATCCAATTCACATGAAAAACACATGCTTTTACAAAAGGACCGATGTCTTCCCAATGGTCACCGTCCGCTTTGGACAATGACACATGTGGAAGAGAGTCCACAACATCAAAGAACTGTTGCTGTTCGTGTCTCAGTTCAACAGTAACCGCACATTTATTTTCTGTCCAAAATAACCATTCCAAGTCTATTGTGTCTATACATTGAAACCATCTCTGTTCAAACATCTCATCTTTTCCAAATGATACATGTGCTGAGCAATGTAAATCAGACAATGGCATGATTTCAGAATTAGGTGAAACTCTGTCTTTTGCAGCGTTGACAAGTTTTTCACATAATTCATCATTTTGCAGTTTCCACTGATAAACATACAACGGTGATTCTTGAATTGCGGCCAAAGTTTGAATTTGGCATTGGACCGCTTGAATCCCGTCTGGACTGGATAGTAGAGAAATACCCAGTCTGCATAATAAATCTCTCCCCAACAAATTTTGAGGACAATTTTCTGATAAAAGAAAACAGTGCTTAAAGCTCATGCCATTTTCATCTTCACATCTCAATGGTACAGTGAAATTTTCTCTAACTGTATGACCTGATGCAGAAGTTGACCACACATAATTTCCACTCAATTTTGGAATTGGATCTAGCTCATCCATTCTAATTACTGAGTTGCTAGCCCCGCTATCAGCCAGGAAAGTCATTTCAACTCCTTTTACCCATAACCTAACTTGTGGCATTTGTTTATATGCTAAATTATTCAGGTGGCTATATGTGCCTACCTTTTTGTCAAGAAAAGATTCTTTATTTTCTAATCGTGCAATGTGATGATGTATCAGAGCAAGCAAGTTTACTTCATTGCTGTTAGCTGGGTTAGAGGTGTGTGTGTGCATTTGGTTCTTATCTGTTTCTGCTGTGTGGCCGCTGTGGACTTTGCTCCCGACTCCCCCCTCCTTCTCTGCTCTCTGGTGTGCAAGTCAGTCCACTTTTGCCTTCTCTTTTGCTGGATCAGCCACCGCTTGATTGATCAAATATGGACAAGAAATTTTCCAATGTCCTCGTTCACCACAAAACCAACAAACATCTGGATCCATTTGAGACAGTCTTTGTCCCCTTCCTCTTCCACGCCCGCGTCCTCGCCCTCGCCCCCTGAAACTTCCTCCTCGTCCCAGGCCACCCTTATACATAGTCAAAGCTGTCAGCTGAAGCTCCTTCCCTCCTTTTCGTCCACCTTTCTCCTCCAACAGCCTTTCAGCATGCAAAGCATATTGTCTAATTCTCTCCAGTTTCTCATCCTCCCAACCGATGCAGGTTTGTTTGATGATTGTCGCTATTTCAGGTCTCAGTCCACTCATGAGGCTGCTTCGCAGATGAGATTCCCACATCTGTGGAACATCCCCTCTGTCGTCTGGTTCCGGCATTCCACTGTATCTGTTGAACGTGTCATACAGCCGCACATAATAGTCGTCGACAGACTCATCTTTCTTCTGGGTGCAGTAGTTGATCTTGGTGGTGTTTACTTTAGCTGGAAAGTTGTCCTTGATTTGTTGGCACAGTGTTTTAACTGCTTGCCTGTACGTTTCGTTGTCAGCGTGTTCCCAATCTGCCTGGCTCCTCCGGGGGTTGGTGGTGGGAAAATGTGGTCTTATTTTATGCCAATCTGTCGCCCCCAGCTTGAGCATTAGTAGACGCTTCAGTTCTTGCATGGTGGGGCTGAACTCTTGGCAAAACATGTCCAGATCAGTTGCAAACTTTTCTCCTGAGTCTTTGGGATGAGGCAGGTGTGACATAGCCTCTTTCAAATCTCTTTCATTCCATGGTCGGAAGACCATCACAGTTCCCTCCGGTCCAGACACTTGAATCATGGGGAGAGTTGTTACGTGCTCTCTGTTGTCTCTCAGTTCATCCTCATACAGGCTGCCTGAGTCCAGTGTCAGTCTTTCAAGAGACCTGGATCTGGTTCCGATGCCAGTCGTGGAGTATTTCACCTTTTTAACTCCGTCTCTCACCGTGGATGGTCTGGATGACGAGGGAGCTGTCGAGGTCATTGCAGAGGCGGGCGGTTGTTCTTCTCCTTGCGGTTCAAAGATTTGGGCTTTTGTCTCGTTGGGCAGTGGAAGTATCGGTGCCGTTGCAGCAGTGCTGTAAGACGGAGGCAGTGGTGGTGGTTGTTGTGGTAGTGGCTGGTGCAGCTGTGGTATTTGTCGATGGGGGTGAGGCCAGGAGTCCAGATCAAAGTCCACTTTGGCACACTGCAATTCTCTGCAAGGATAGAGAGAAGAAGAATTTTGAACAGTATGATCTGTTCTTTTATTTTCACATGTCGCAGAATTAGTTTTCTGCTCGTCTCTAAATGGCAACTCTTTTGAAGATTGTTTTCTTTCTCGGCGTTCTGCCTCTTCTAGCCAGTAATTCAAGTACTGCCTATGTTTCTGAAACTTATCTTTTTGTTTATTTTTCAGCTTTTTCTTTTCTCTTAATTTGTTTTCACATTTTTCCAGACTCTCTTTTACTCTGTTCAGAGCAGTTACGCTAAATGTACCTCTTTTTGGAAAACCATGATTTTCAACCCATTCAGGTATCACTTCCATAATTCTTTTCCCATATTTCTTTTTCATATCTTTGTAATTTGGACTGTCCAAATCATTGAGATCGATCTCAGGTTTGACATTTCTGGACCCCATTTTTTTTTTTCACAACCCAAGACTTTTACCTGGAACGCGTCCTCTTTCCCTTCACACGCAGTCGTCACTGCCGTGCGGCTCTGCACTTCCCCGTACAGAGTCTTGTCGCCCCCCCTGTTCCTGCTAACCCGCAGGACTGTCCCACTTACCCGTAGGACTTTCCTACTTACCCGTAGGATTTTTCACTTACTCGTGAAATCTGGGGCGGCTTAGGCTTGTTTTCACAGAGTCCAGGAATATCAAATCTCAAATTTTCTAAACCAAAAGAATTACCCTTTTTTTTATATATATATATTTTCCCAAAAAACAAAACACTCTTAACACTTTAAGACAACTGGAATTTCAGAATCAGTCTCACCGTTTTTAGCACGCTTTCTTTGGTCCTTTTGGGGATCCAGCAGTGAAGGTTCACAGGGCCCTCAGACGTCAGTCCCCTCTTCCCTGAAGGTCTTTGGGGTTTAGGGCTAAAACCTTTTTGGATTTAGGGTGATCAGCCAACCAACGCCTTCAGGTCCCGGACGATCAGCTGTAGGATCCTGCCGACAACGCCAACTTTTGTCGTGGATTTTCTAATATAATAAAGCCATAAAATAATAGTGAAGACTGAGAATGAAAAACCAAAAAGAGAGGTTGTCTTTGTTTTGCTTTATTCTCTGCAGAGAAGAATGATCTGGTTTACACACAGCAGGCTGTGAGCAAAGAGATAAAGGTGGAGCTCACAGACCAGAGTTTTATAGTCAAAAGAATACATTTCAAAGTAGCAAAATCCCTCTTCTAACCAATGAAATGGTTGAAAGCACATCACCCCATGGTATCACTTGTCAATTAGTTAATGTCTGGTCACTTTCAGACTAGCCCGTCCCTGGTACAGCAACCATTATTAGAAATTAGTTCACTCTTACACAATATCCCAATCATTATATTCTACTTATAAGAACTAGTGATTATATTTCAAAGGTTAATTGATTAGAAAACATATGTGACTTAAATGTAATCAAGTGAGATTAATCTAATTAATGTGTTATATGTAATATATGTAATTAGTAGATTTTAAAAATTTCCATTACAGTGTGTGTGTGTTTTATACTGTGAGAGTAATGAGGTGCAGGTGTGTGCGTGGTGTGCGTCAGTCCCAGGTATGAAGGATTGTGGGAAATGAAGTCTGAATAAGAATGAATTAATATTCCGGCGAGAGTTCCCTCTGGTGGTGCGGAGGAGCCTCCTCTGTGACAACAACGATGTCAGATGATTCTGAAGTTATAGGAGAAAAATAAGATGGAGTTTTTCTCCATACTCAATCTCTTTTTAAACCAGAGTACACAGACGATGAACTTGGATGTGATTCATAGTAGTGATGGGAAGTCCGGAACATTTTACTGACTCTGACCTTTGAGTCTCGTTCAACAAAACGAACAAATCTTTTTTCAAGTCATTTCATTCATTTTGTTCCTTTTAGCAAAATATAATTAAAATGTTACGTGTTACTTCCCTAACACATCTACTGCTTACACAAACGTTGATCACACTATAAACAAGACAAAACTGTAATGCTATAAGAAACAGAAAAGATTCATTCATTGTTTACCTGGGTCTTTAGTCTATGATTAGCTCACTTCACCTCATACACCTTATCTGACAAGTTTTCAGGTTTGAGTCGTTCGTTCATCACGTGACAGCCCCTGAAACAGGTGAACTAATTCAAGTACAGAACCTAATAGGATGTTGCACATGCATGACTGAACGAATCACTCCCTGAGATGACTCATTCTTCCCGAGTCACATCCCAGAGCCTGTGCTACACAAGCTTTTGTGTACATTTTTATTTTTTGAAAAAAATGACTGATCATTTCGGTCAAAGACCCTTCTTCCTTGGCAGGGATCGTTTAGAGCCCTTTGAAGCTGCATTTAAACTACATTTTGGAAGTTCAAAATCAGGGCACCAATGAAGTCCATTATATGGAGAAAAATCATTAAATGCTTTCCTCAAAAACCATAATTTCTGTACGACTGAAGACAGAAAGACATGAACATCTTGGATAACAAGGGGGGGTGAGTAAATTATTTGTAAATTGTTGTTCTGGAAGTGGAGTTCTCCTTTGACTGAAGCCTCGGAATACACTGCACAAGTCATATAAACTAATGTAGTAGCTTTGTTTTAGTGAAACAAAATGCAGACATACACTTACCAAGAAGGATCAAGCTAGGAGTCACAGGCAGGTTACCCATTTTCTCAAGGTCAGAAGGAGTGACAGACATCTATTAGTAAAGAAAACAATTTAAAATGATCTACAACAACAACAAAAACAACAACTAATGTGCTACTTGTTGCAATATTCTACAGAGGCAATAAAACTATTTTACTCAGAGTAGAATTCAAAACTGATAATTTTCCTATTTACTTACCCGTATGCTGATTTAAACTCTGATGATGCGATATATGATATTTAATGGAGATGTGATGTCTGTTTGTCCCTATAATGCAAAAGAAAATGGGGACCAAACTTTAATACCAACAGATATACAGTAAATGGAGGATAAAGGTAATTAATCACATGGTTTAGCCAGTTTTCTGAAGTGATTCAATTTGTTTGGGTGAAAACAATTTTGAATTTTGCAGTTCCAGGTTCTAATTTGTGGTTCTTTGGTCAGATATTTTGATATCAGACAAAATTACTAGTAATTAATCATACCTTTATGTTCCTTTTGGAGCTGGAAGGTTTGGTTCCCACTGGTCTTCCATATGGGCAAAACAGACATCAGTTCTCCAGGACAATATCTTCATTTGTCCTCCAAGAGAAGGTCCTATGAGTTTAAGACAGCATAAGGTTGAGTAAATAATGAGATTTTTAGTGAATGATTTCTTGAACAAACAATAGGCAAACTTACATTTTCTTAAAGAATGAGTCATTTGCTTCTCTACAAAGTCAGCCTTTGAACTACAAGGATAAGGAAACATAATGTAAAGAATAGATCGCTTCTCTAGTTAAATTATTACAGACATCTCCCACACAAAACATTAAAATAAAGTTTAAAAATAAAATAAAAACTGACAGATTCTTTCCGTCCATCTGCTGCTATTTTTTTTACCTTTTTCTTAGATGAAGCTTGGAGCATGTTTCAGTTACAGAAATTGTGTGATGGTAATAAATAACAAATAAAATGCAGTCGGAGTATATGCTAATGAGCTAACAATGCTAACAATGCTATCATATCTTACTTGGTTGCTGTTCCATGATTAAAACATGCCATCCTTTCATCCAATTATGCTTTGCTGGCTCTTTATAATGTTAATATATAGAAGTGTATAGGTAAAACCAAAAGTGTGGTTGCAGATAACAACAGCAGAAAATAGCTGGTTGAAACCTCACCACAAAAGAAAAAGCAAAAACATAATTTCACAAAACGTCATATTTTTACTCAGATAAAGTTTAAGATGTGCGGGTTAGAGAAAAAAAAAAGTTTCTTACCAGTTGTGTGTTATATGATGCCAGTCTGTACGAAGGGCTGACACTCCTGTGGTAACTTGCTGATTAAAACATGGTCACGATTCCAAATTAAAATCCCAAAAGCTTAATTGGATGTTGAAACATTCATTTTTAAAAGTAATAAGTACTTTAGAAATAAAACAATAAAAGGCAGAGCTGCAAAATGACCTCGTGCAGATAAACCAAAATGTCTTCCTTTCCCTGCACATGTACAATAGTATTATGCTGTTAAACAACAGTGTCATACTGTTGCTGATCAACATATCCCACAATGCATCACAAAATACAGTAACTTACTGTTATTATATGAAAACAGCATTTTATTGTTAAATTTCCTTGTAAATTTACAGGAATTTACAGGAACTATTTTTTTTCATCCTTTACAAATAAAATTTGCACTGAAAAAAGCAGATGATACTTTTTAATGCTGACAACCACGTACTAAGCTTGATAGGAATGTGGTAGGAAAATAGTTTGCATACTAGTGGTACAATAAGCCACAAAACTTCTCTCCTAGTATTTTATTTTGTTTTATTTTATTGTAATATATGTTATGTGATATTTCAAAACATTCTGAAATACTTTTGCCGTAAATTTCCTTGGAGCAAAGGCGGAGCGGTGTTTCTGATCAGCTGAGCGAGGAGTGGAGCTGGGAGTGAGAAATTGTGAACCAGGAGCGGAGCTGGAGCGGAGTGATTATTGAACGCTTTGAGCGCGGAGGGGAAAATTGTTGCCGCTCCATTCCGCTCACATACTCTGGTACAGACTGACACCGAAGCTGTCAGAAATTGTGTGTAAATATGCAGTGCAGATTAATTTATGAGACAACTGTGTCCACAAATGTGAATTTCAAGTGGCATATACAGATAAACACATAGGCCATGGGTTATTATTCATAAAATTATATATGGCCACTATAACTTTCAATCATAGAGTACAATGTTTATTTCATGATCTATCAGGGAGAACAGTCTCATGTAAGCCTCGTAAATATTTCATTAAATTAAAATGTCAAACACACTGTCAACCAGCATATAATGTCTTAATTAAGGTCAGATTAGTAGGAGCAGCTGTTTAACTATTTATCTTTTTAATTATTACAGACCCCTCTGGTTGGGAGAAAGCTGGCCCATATTTGGTAGCCATAATCATCGTATTAATTGTTGCCTTAATTATCTTCATCGTGTGGATTAAAATAAAGAAAAGAAGGTCCTTATAAAGTATCCTGCAGGATGGGTAAGTAACATGTTTTAAAATAAATTAATTCAAGTATGAGTGTTTATTTTAAAACTTATTGGTTAATTTAGTGTGATTATTATAATAATTTAGTTTATTATAAATTATTTAATATTGTAAAAATACTTCAGACTGATGAGAAAGAAATAGATGCCACTGAAATACCTTTGGCTCTGGAAGTCCTGCCATTTACTGTAACTTTATCACATCTGCAACTGATATTCAAGCTCTAAGAAGATATAGAAAATATGAATATTAGTGTTCAGTTTCAGAATAGTTGTATCTGTCTGTTTGTGACTTCATTCAAACATCAAACACTTTTCTGAAGAAACATCAGTAACACTTTCTATGAAGTCCATATTTATAATACATTATAAGGGTATTCTTAAGGCATTATAATGAATGCATAATGCATTATAAAAACCTTACAATTTGTTACATCATCTTATGAATAATCATAACCACAATTATGATACTAGGGCTGCAACGGTTCAAATTAGTCACGGTTCGGTACGTATCACGGTTTTAGGGTCACGGTTTCGGTACGGCTCGGTGTGTGTTTAGGGAAAAAAAATGCTACTGACAAATTCGAAGAAAAAAATATATTTATTGGGTTACACATACTTAAACCCTTGATCACAGCAGGCTTCTTTACAAAAATAAAATTCCAAGCAGTTTTTAATCCCTGCTAAAACCAACATTTTAACTCAAGAGAAGCCTACTTTAGAGTACCAACATAAAGTGCATTTCAAAACAAACATAATATAGCTCAGACCAAGAACACTGGGTTATTTATTTATTTTTTTTTTTACGCGAAGGGATTTCGTAACGCGGCTCGAGCGTCTTTATCAAATGCTGAAACCCCTCGTCATCAACAACGGAATAGGGTTGCATGTCCTTCGCGATGAAAACCCCCAGCGCTTCAGTTATCGTTTTGTGTCTGTCCGAATTAGAACCGAGTGCCTGTTTAAACACAGAAGGCAACGTCTGCTGTTTCGGTCTCACCTGTGCTCGAGCGCTTTCAACACCGTGGTGATGACGGCGCAAATGGCTCGTCATATTAGATGTATTGCCGTGAGCATAAGGCACTCGCGCGTGTCAAATTTTACATAACCTGACTGTTTTTTCCACGTTTTTTTTTACCATCGCTGCTGTAATCTATTGGAAACCCGAAATGTTCCCAGACAGCAGACTTGAATGAAGCGGGTGGCGGCTCTATTAACGGCTTATCTCCTCCACTCGCCATGCTGAACAGTAACGTTACACAAGCCAAGCGCAACACACAAAAACACCAACACGTGAGGAACTGTGTCCTTATAGCAACATATTTAAATACTACGAGTTGATTGGATGGCAGTCTCACATGAAACGCACGTGGGGCGTATTCAGAACCATACATTAGCTGAACTCTGTTTCATGGATTGTTTTTTTCACGGAACTGTATTGTACGTGCGTGGTCAGAGCAACCGCGGTTCACGTGCGTATCGAACCGTGGGAGGAGAACGGGACGGTTCGAGAACCGTTGCACCCCTATATGATACATTATAATGCTTACGCATTTGTGGTTATAACTTTAAAGATTCTGATTATTTATAACACACAATGAACACTATATTAAATCCAAAGGTGGACGAAGTACACAATTCAGGTACTTAAGTAAAAGAACAGATACATATAATAAAATACTACTCCAGTAGAAGTAAAAATACTCCTTTTTCAATTTTACTTGACTGAAAGTACAAAAGTACTCTGTTTTTTTATGTACTTAAGTAAAGAAGTACTGATAGATTAATTTTGCAATTTTATATAGGGTACTTAATTTAATTTTATATTAGCATATATTTTTTATAATCCTACTGCTCAAAATACCTGGGATTTTCCCAAAATAACCACTGTTGTTGATATGGACTATGTTGACGAAAGTGATGTAGTAATTTTTCACTATGAAGCTTACACAGCATGTACCTGAGAGAAAACAGATTTGATGGTCTAATAGAAAAGAGTGTTTTTAAGCTTGTTGTTTTGCAGAACGTCACAGTTATATATGATATGAGAGTAAGGCCTGAAGTTAGGAAGAACAATTTAAGGAAAATATAATTATAATTTGTGGTGTTAAAAACCTGGCCAAATGTCCCCAGAGGGCATCACTGCCCACTTTGATGATTACTTTACCATGTTCTGAACATCACATCCTTTCTTTTTCCCTCAGATGTAATCTATCTAGGTGGTTGAATAAAAATATTTGGACTACATCTAAAAATTACCTCAACTTAGCACCAGCAAGATTGTTACAGCTAACAATATTTACTTATTTTCAGTATGGTTATGAATAAACACTTATATCTGTCTAACGTCTAGTTAATCTAAACGATATAAAAATTTAAACCGTTACATACTTGACACTTGTACATATACTTGAAAAAAGTACTTCACTACTGACCACCACTGATTAAATCTCCTTTTACATTTATAGTGGTCTATACATCTTGACATTGTTAAAGATCTGCACGGTATCTTACTACTTAAGATCTTAAGATACTGCACGGTATCGTCTTGTAAGTGGTTAGGTGTGGATTGTTATTGAAGTGTTCCCTGTGAAGATAATATTAATTTTGATGTGAGCTAGTTAATAATTTCAACTGGAAAAAAAAGCAATTTTTATATGTTAGGTTACATTTTATTTTGATGTTCCCCTTAACTATACTTATACTGACTATAAGCAACTTTGCAACTACTTGTTAACTAACTCTTAGTGTATTAGTAGGCTTATGTTAGAATATTGATGTACTTGCAAAGTTACTTATAGTCAGTTTGTCTTCTGGGGAACCTTCAAAATAAAGTGCTAGCGTATATTTAGCAGACATACTACTTATACTCCAGTGACTGCTAGTTGACATGTAGTTGCAGAGTTACTTATCAAAATCTGATTAAATGCAACTATCAAAATAATCAAACTGATATTACAGTAGCTAATTGTAATTTCTCTGTTACCCATATACGATTATATTTCATTAGGTCTGTATTTTATCAAATCACATACGTTTGTAAGAAACTGCTTAATTTTCCAAAAAGATTTTTAATTATAGTAATAAAATGTACCAAATGCTGATCAGAGGGATGTGGGTGGGGTGTAATGCCAGAGAAAAGCAAAGCCACAACTGATGCAACAGTGTTCAGATAATCTTTTTATAACCTGACAAAATCAATAAAATGCAATATTTCTATCTGCTGACTGAAAGATTTCCCATATTCCAAGCTTGCCTGCTGCACTAGGGACATTATGAAAATAAATATAGGAATTATTTGATTGTTGGATTTTAAATAAGCGGGGTTGAGGCATCAAAAGTAACTAAGCTGTTTTATGGATAGTAACTGTAATATTATTACTGAAAAATTAATTAGTAATTAGTTACACTACTAGTTACTGCAAAAGGTAATATTATTACATTAACTATTTACAGTAATTATTTGTAACCAGTTGCTGCCCAACACTGGTTATAAATCATCATACTCTTAAACTATAACCACAAATAAATAAATATTATAATACATTAAAACTGTCATTATGAATATTCATAAGATGATATAACATATTATAAGGTTTTTATAATGCATTATGCATTCATTATAATGCCTTAAGAATACCCTTATAATGTATTATAAATATGTGCTTTATAGAAATTTTTACCGAAACATCATACAAAAATTAAAGTCCCACTGAATTGACTTTTTGAGTGCGGTTTTCTCTGTGTTGATATATTACCAATTGAAACTTGGAGTGGAGTAGATAGATTATTTTCACATTTTAAATTGATGATTATTTATCATTTGTGATTTTATTATTTATCAAAAATGATAGTTCTAGAGTGTGACATCATATCCTGTTCATATCCTGTTCATCCTCTACATTTCAGTTTTAAACTTGTGAATGCATTACAATTGTACAATTGTTGTGACGGCATGGCAACAACTCTTCCTCTTCTCTAAAGCAGTGCAACATGGCCTCACCCCTTTTTTGCATGTTCCTGGGGGAGTTTATGTAAATTTCAGCATTTGTGATGTCACTAGCCTGTAGCTCGTTATAATCCCTACCAGCCGTATTTGTAGGCATTGAACTGCCATGATTTTAAATATCTCCGTTTGCATTTAACTTTCAGCGTTGTAACTTTGCAGATAATGTTTATGATGAAACAGCAACATTACACACCAAAGTTAAAAAAAATAAATAAATAAATAAAGCACAATCTATGTTATATTTGGTTAACATCTGGATTTATACTAACATGTATATTGCAACATCTATAGGTCAGAGGTGGCGTTAACTGCAAATTGTCCATCATTAATGGATTTTTTAATCAGTGAAGGAAAAATCTGAAGGCCGTCTGTCATTTTGACAGATTACACTGAGGGTGATCTATTGTAACTTGTCACTGTAATTCCCACTCCTGTCCAGTTGGTGGCGAGTGCGCTCCAGAGTGGCAGCAGAGCACTGGATCCAGAACAAAAATGAAACTGTCACCAGTGTTTTGCTATGCATTTGATTACGAACATGCAAGTACCCAGTTTATACTACAGCGATCTATCACGCCACATTAAAGAGCGGCAAAACAGTATTTATTATTTGAATTGCCTAATGAAATGGACAGAATTTGAAACCTGAGACTTTTTCATATTGAAAGTAACAAAGCACATAGCTTAGCCTATTGCGATTTATTGGACAGGATGTGCCCTATGTACTGTTCATTTATAAACTGAAAACAGTATAGACCAAAAGATTGATTGGAATTTAAGAATAGATATTGGTTCATAAAAATGAGAATCTGTTAAAATTGAGAAATCAGTTTTTTTTTAAACCAGCCCAAGCATGTTTGCAAGTTTTTTTTTTTTTTTTAAAGTTCAACACTGCCCCTTCAGGAAAAGTGAGGCAGTCTCTGTTCATCTGTTCTCTTCCTCTGCTATAGGTGCTTTAACACTGCAAACACACACGTGCACACACACATATGTATGTATGTGTGTGTATATATATATATATATATATATATATATATATATACACGTGTGTATATACATGTGTGTGTGTGTGTAAACCATTGTTTCTTTTCTTATGTCTTTTATTCTTTCTGTGTTTTTTCACAGGTATATATGCTGATGGTTGGGAATGAGCAAAGTCTTACTTTGAAGTAGAAGACTTTTACAAACAATATACAATATACAGTATAAATACCACCAGTGTTTGAAGTCAACCCATATGCGCTTTTGATATATTATACAACTAAGCAAAGATTTTTATTTGATTTGGCATAAACAGAGAAAATACTTTATAATGAAGTTGATGTAACAATTTGCTGTTTGCAATAATGTGTTCATGTTGTAAGAGACTGTTTGACAGATTTTGTGTAATAATGTACTGTGCAAGATGATATGATTATTGTTACACTTACATTATAAAAATAATCTCAAGCTATACTTGATGTGTATTATGCTTTTTATTATGCTGTTCTTTATTATTATTATTATTATTATTATTATTTTGTTTTTTTGTTTTTTTTAACCAAATTTGGGCATTCATTTTTCATTATTTCAGTTGTTATTGATTCCAAGACTTCTGTTTAACAAAACAAAAAGCATGTTTCATGTTGAAGGATCGGACGATCCTTAAATGCAAACTGTGTGTGTTTTGCCTTGAGAGCAACCATACATCTGTGTTGTGTTTTGCTTTCTTTATATATATATATATATATATATATAATATTTCATTTATTCTTCATTTATTTATGCATTGATTAAAAAGCCTCTAAATCCATCTGATGTTTTTCTTTAAAATTAGCATTTCTTTCTGGCTATAGGTTTCTATGTAAGTACTGGCACTTCTAATTGGGCTGAGGCTGGAATTTAGTGAGTTTGAAGTAAAAGTATTTGATGGACGTATAATATGTGTCAGGAGCATTCACTCAGTATCATTATCTCATTTTTGACCAAGATGGCTTTTAGCTGCTTTTGTGTCTGAACTCTTCAGTTGTTTTTTATATATTTTGTTCCATTGTTGTTTAGTCTTATGACTGTGTGGTTTCAAGGGCTGTTTGTCTTCATGAATAAGAGATACAAGGGAATGTTTATAGAAACTCAAGGTTTATGGGATGTTGTTGTGAATCAGAATTTGTGTTCTTCAGACGAAGTCTGAGCATTGAGGCATACGCAACTAAGACTATTCAATAAACTCTGCTCCTTTTTACCATCATACTTTGTCTCCTGCTTCTGCTCTTCACTTTCATTGGCTTTTTCCTCAGTCAACTTCTTGGCTGATAGAAGACTGTTAATAGTGTTTTTGGGTATTTTGGGTACCAGACAAGACCTCCTGTTAACAGGTTTCAGGTATTAGACTGCGCTGCTGATGAGTTGTCCTGTTACCGGACAAACTGATATTTTCTGATGGAATCTGGCGTCTGGGCCCACCCAGTCAGAAGCTTGCCCCACCCTGGCCCCACACTACATAGCCTAACAGCCAATCACAAAATTGGAGTGATATACGGTTGAGCTAGACTTTAATTTATCCTTTTTTTTTCTTACCACTTCCACCCCAAAACCTTTTAATATTGCATATAGTTTTCGTGCTATCAGTATGCAGGGCATTGAAATCGCTTTTGTGCTGTTCTTTTTTTCTTTTTTTTTTTTTATCAAGGAGTGATTTAGATACTTAGCCTTCTTAGCCTACCCCCAAACCTAAACCTACCCATTTTATAGCTAATATAAAAGGATATAAAACATAAATGACTAAAATATGCAGGTAAATGACAATTTTAGTAACAATATAGCATAAAAAAAATCCTAAAAAAAAAAAAAAAAAATGGCTAATCCCACTCTTACCTCTAAACCTAACCATAACTTTCTCTGTACAGTAATAAAGAAAAACATGACAGACAGATTGCAATCACAATCATTTATTTACTGCAAAAATGTCAAAAGCAGTACCAAAAGGAGTCCAAATGGCATTGCGTTGCAGCCACAGGCCTCTCTGGCTGAATACAGTATGTTTGTGAGGTGCAGAGCAGAATTTAAATGGTCTATAATATACTATAAAACAAAACCTTTTTTACCTTGTCAAAATGAGCTCTGCAAAAATCATCCCATTCTGAGGGATTGTTCCTTTAAATGCAAATGAGCTCTGCTCGCCCCGCCCCTCTCTTCTCTCTGTGGAGTGACGAGCCTGTTTACTTTAGCCGCGAAAATTGCTAACTAGCACGTTATTAGGAAAAGCGATTGCAGAAATTCATTAAAAAAAAAACCCCTAATACTCACTTCTGCTGTAGGTGAAGCTGGATCACAAATGATTTGCGTGAACATAAAAGCATTTATGTAGATCAGGAGGCGCATTCCCTTCACAAACAAATGTAATCCACTGCATCGTCAGCGGCTCAGATGTCGGGAGTAAATGACGACCACTATGTTCATTATTACATCCAGCAACACAACACCTCAATCACTCAATCGGAGATATTCTTGTCTTACATCCCTGCTCTGGCATGAAACAATGGAGGTCGGACTGTGACAGCTGATCTGAGGTAAGATGCTCATGTCAATCAACTATTGTGGGAGTGGCATCTGTCGGTGAGACGCCACACCGACAGTCATTTGAGAATGACTCAATTCGAAAAAGGGGATATTATTTTTACAGATTTATAGGACAGATTTGTACATACACTGCCAACACACATTAATGTTCAAACAACATGGAAAAGTGAAGTTTGCATCCAATGACCCCTTTAATAAAATATACATGCACCAGGATGTGTGTATTTTACTTACTGTGCTCCCTGATAATCTAGATATGGGCCTATATGTATGCCTGTATGTAGTTTCCTGACTTGAGAATGTCTGATTCAGTAATGTCAACTGTGTAGCCACGCCCCCAGAACAGAGATAGGTTAGGCTGGTTAGGCCTTTCAGCTGGGTAAAAAGTATTAAAATTCCTTATGCTGTTTTTATTGTTTATCTTAAAAATTTTGACAGATTAATTAATTTAGACTGCTTTAATATATAGACATGGGTTATCTGTTTTGTTTTGTTTAAACTTTCAACTCGTCGCACAGCCCATGGACATCTCAAGACAATGGAGACATCAATGGAGAGAAATGTACTGCTAAAAGACAACCATGAATCAGGCACCTTCCACAAATCGCAGTTATTGCAAATTAGCTACAGTTACAAATGACAGAATACAGTCTGAAGTTGAGATTTTAAGACCCTGCCACAATAACGACATATAAATAATAATAATAATAAAATCATAACAGTAATACATGTAAATACAAATGCAGTTACTATGGTAAGTCACAGAGAGTTTGATCACTGTTCCATGGTGAAATGTGTAAATTACCTCCGTCATTTCAGATTCCTGTAAGAAACACATACACAAAAGGTCAAAGGAGAAAAAGAAACTTAATGTTACAAAGGCAAAAACTACAGGAGCTCAAAAACATTAAATTTGAGAAGCTGTTGCTATGTGCTGCACTGAAATGTGTTAAAAATGTAGGTAGCACACTGGATTACAATTGACAAGGGAAAATGAATAATAGAAAGCATGTTAAAATCACTACTGTAAAAAAAAAAAAAAATACATTTATAAGAAAATGCAATGTTATAATGTTACTTTATGTAATTTTAGCCAAACTTATTTAGAATTTGAAGACTAATTTTTAAATGACTGGAGTGTTTCTAATATCTCTGTTCCCTTTTCTCACATTCAGATCAGCAAAACTGTCTTCAGCTTTTAGTCAGACAGGAAACTTAGGTGTTCAGCAGGAAGTATTATAGCAGAAACGCCCTGAGCTCACATGAACTATTTTCACAGTTATTTGCAGCCTGAGTTGAGTGTGAATACCTAATCTGATCTTTCTCTTTGGCCATTTTGGTACGTAGTACACTACTAATACATTATTTTAGCACACTTACTACAAATAAACTTTAACTTTACCTAAGAATACTTAATAAAATTAACTTAAAGCATACTTGTAAGTTTACTGTAAGGATACATCAGAATGTGCTCTCAGATCGTCTTGTGAAGTGGATATAGGGCAATGCACAAAAACGAAATTATTGCAAAAATTGTTATTTTCTGTGTCATCATCGCCCTCTAGTGTCCTGATGCGAGAATGCTTGATTCATCAGTAACAGACTAATGTTGAAGTCAAAACTGCAGCCACGCCCACCAGAACAGAGATGACCAATCAGAACACCGTTTCCTGTGAACTGAGGGAAAAACACGCTAATACTGTAACAGAACTGTTCAAACTCTTTTAAAAATAGGTTTCAGTAGTTCTATCGGGCCTTCTTTCACAAAGTAAAACATCGGTTCAAACAAATCAGGACCAGAGTGTCTCGTTTTTTGACTTAAGACATCACATTGTAAATTGGTCTTGCAGATAACGATCCTGGAGCGCCTCCTAGTGACTAAACATGAGAACATACTTTGTTTTATACACCTATGCATGTTTTAATGTGATATAAACAACAACGCAACGTTATTTTACATGAATCAGTAAATATTATGTGATAGGAGCCAGTGTTTCTCACACTGAAAGACGGTGTTGTGTTTGTAAAAGTTCAACATTTAACAATGTTTTAATCTTTTAGTTTTTGAAACAGACTGTGCAGAGTAACCTAGAATTACAGAAGATTTATTATAAATTACATTTGATAATGACTGACTGAGAATTAAAAGATGCAGTTATTTGAATGTCTCTGCATCCCTGAAGATACAGTGATGGAGAGTCTGAAAATCAGTGTCATTACCTGAGTCACTTCCAGATGATGAAGGATTTTGTGGATTAATGGCAGAAGCGAGTGGACGAGCTGAAAAACATTACAGAACCACAGAATGAGAATAAATCAACAGTAAGTAAGAGGGCTGCTTTATTTGATCATTGTTGAATGAGAATTTGCCATTTTATCGTGTTGACACTAGAAGCTGCTCTGGTGGATCTCCTGCACCACTGAAGTTTCTCAAGCCAACTCCTGTAATCTTTACCCAAAATGTCTCACTTAACTTTTCTCTGAAGGAATAGAGGGCAAGAATAAGGTTACCCTGAGAGCTCTACTCACCATCAACAGTAACACTAAATGTCTTGATTGACTCCTGAATCTCACTAATGGTGCTTAGTTTATAAAGTCCAGAGTCTGTGATTTTGGTGTTTGTGATGGTCATCTTGAGAAGAACTTAACTCTCATTCTCTCTACTCTACTTTTTTTAACTGTGATGATAGTCAAATTCATTATAAGCAAAACATTTTAAAAAGCAGAATACCCATAATTTCTTGCATTTAATTAATTTAATTTATGTGTGTTTGGTCAAAGGATGGAAAAATAGGAAAATGTGTATTAGTTTTATTATAAATTAACTGAGCTCTAATTAAGGTTTTAATGTGTTGTGTGTTGAAGCGATTAGATTTCATTTTACTGTCATCTGATGATCATAAAGATAAAGTGTGCCCGGCAACTGTTGTTTTATTTATGTACATTATTCATTAAAGTACATACTTTACACTAAACAAACCAAGAGCTGTGACAAAAAGAGTTAATCAACATACCTGCACATGAGTGACAGAGTTCACTGATGTTCAGATGTTGAGTCTGGTTGCTGTTTGGACGGTTCACTACACAACTGTATGTGTTTTCATCCTGATATTCCACCTCCAGAGGTAGAGAGAGACTGATGCTGAAATCAGACACACTGATGCTGGACAATAAACTGTTTCCTTTGAACCAGGAGAGAGTCACATGACTCACGTTCGACACTGAACACAGAAGCACACATCTGGATGCTGCTGCTGCTGCTGCTGAAGAACACTGTGAAGAATCACTGGTAATGACACGAATGGGCAGAGGAGCTGGAAAACATTAAATAATAAAATACAAATAAATTAGCAGTACACAACAGAGTTGTGTTATTTGTCAGGGATTTAATGTATTGTGTGTGTCGGTTTCAGTGCCAGTTTTTATTAATTACACAGTCAGAGAAGTTAATGTTATATATGTTAAATGCTGATCATTGTATTATTAATTATCATTTGTATATATGTACTTATTTGCAAGGTGCAAAAATAGATCTTAAAGATTTTCACTTCCACTTAATTATGTAAAATATCAAAGCATGAATATAACTCAAGTCAGTAGGCCTTAAACATTTTTTTTTCTCTACTCACTCTCTACTCACCATAGACAGTTAGATTGAATCTATTGAATGGAGACTCTATTTTGCTGCTGTGTACTTGATAAAGTCCAGCGTCTGTGGTTCTGGTGTTTGTTATGGTCAGAGATTAAGTCTGATCCAGCTTTAGTCTGTCTCTGAATCTCCCATCAGCACTGTCACTAAAAAATGTGACTTTATTGTTACGTCTGTTAATCATAGCTAGGAAAATATGTTCAAATCTCCACATTATCAGATCATTTCTCTGTATTTCAGTAAAATCAGTGTGTAGAATGACAGAATCTCCCTCCATCACTGACACTGACTGCACTTCCATCTGCAATACCAAACACACCTGGAAAACAATAATAATAAAAAAAAAATCAGTACATATGTTGATAGTCTTTTGTCAGTGTTGCTGACAGAAAATAGTTTTTTCTAATTTTTTAAAATTTATTTATTTATTTATTTATTATTATTTTTTCAGGACGTTAGCAAGAATTACGTACTAATGTTTATCAGATCAAAACTACCCTATACAAAAATGAACAACGGTTTTAGCACAAAAAAAAAAAAAAAAAAAAAAACACCTTGAGTTAAACCATGGTAACCACAAATTAACCATGGTTTTGCTGTACACTAGTTTCTACACTTTTACTATAGTAAAGTCACGGTTAATTTTCGTAAGGGTATTATAATGGTATTAGCCTACACAAAACGTAAACGACATACGGGGAAAACAGACAGATCGCGAAAATAGTAGAAATTAGACAACAAATGCAAATACGCATTTTCTAACGGTCCGTCAAACGAAACCGAAAGTATTTTAAAATCTACCTACCGCCGAGGAGCAAAGAGAAAAGCAAGATTAAAACACATTTATTCATGTTGCTTTTGAATTCAGGCTAATAAAGCTGATCAGGGTATTTTCATCAATACTTCAATTTATCCGTATAGTGTTTATGGACTTCGATTCTGGGCGGCGCTTCGGGGTTTTGTTCTGCCAATCCCAGTCAGCAGTGGTGGCGATAGGGGACGGGCTTGGCAAGCCTAAAAAGTTCAAATAAGGTTTAATGTTTTAATGTGCCTGTTATGTATAAACAATTATCTGATGGGGGGAGGAGACAACACGCTCAGGCACAAATTCTAATATTTAGGCCATCATAAACGACCATGGAGCGCTATTAAACAAGAAGCACAAAAAAAAAAAAAAAAGAAAAAAGAAAAAAAAGGGGGGCGTTTGGCCAAGCTGAACCACGATTTCTAGGGCAAGAAACAACATTCGTGTTTGTTCTCATTATTTTCCATCATAGGTAAATTACTAGGCTAATATCTTAATTAAAACTGCCTGTACAACCTATTAACTTTAGTTTGTTAAAACATCGTGCCCTTTCCTGCTTACTAAGTCCTTATTTATATGACTAAGGCCCCGATCACACCGAAGGCGTTTTTTAGTTCTAAAAACGCGAGGCGCACCGCACTGCCTTTTTCTGGTGACTTTTTAAAAAAAGAGCAGTGCGTTGCGGTTTTTTATGTTGCTAGGCAACCATCAAACAAGCCCTCCTGTCAATCTAATCAAAGGATTATAGCGCGAGCGCTCTAAAATCTTTGGTTTTTAGCTGTTTAGTAAACTGTCATATCAGCAAAAAAACTTAAAACATACAGCTCCGGGTAACCCGCGATAGACACCAAAATGTTTCTCCTCCATCACTGCAGTCTCCGGACTTTTTAAGCGTCGGTAAAACTTTCGTCACCACAACAGAAGGCGCTCAGAGCGTTCCGGCAAAAACGCGAGGCGCCAGTGGCGCATAAACAGCGCGCATAACGCTCACTGCCAATAGAAAACAATTCAAAAAAGGCGCCTCGCGTTTTTGCCGGAGCACTCTGAGCACCTGAAGCTGAAAAAAACCGCAACGCACTGCTCTTTTTTTAAAAGTCACCAGTAAGGTGCGCCTCGCGTTTTCATAACTAAAAAACGCGTTCGGTGTGATCGGGGCCTTAATAGAAGCTTCCACTTTTTCCCCGTAGTCTAGACAACATAAATTAGCAGAATAAAGTATTCAGTAGTGTATTAACCATGCAATCAATGCTATTGTTTACACTGGAGTATTGCCAATATGGCCACACATCCAGGTACACTGTTAGACATCTCTGTAATTTCTACAGTTATTAACTGTATATCACCCAGTATAATACTGCAAATTCCCTTTGCAGTAAATAACTGTAATAACAATGGCATTATGGGAATTTTCTGTGACGTCAGACCCCAAATACAGAGACTTACTGTATTTTTTAAAATTGCAGTATACTACTGTATTTGCTGTAACGGCCTCATTGGCAGCATTCTATTGAGGTCGTTTTATTTTCCTCATTTATTATATTTGGATTGAGAAGATTTGCAACGCCGCAACAGCTTGACAGATTATACCGGATGTGTTGCATGGCTTGTAATGACTGGAAAATGAGTTTTGCTTCATGTCAGACACAGCGCGAGCGCTTGAAGTACATCTGTAAGTCAGAAATATACTGGGGCATTACTTTACTGTAAGCATTCACTGTATATTGTATATTTCATAAGTTCTATATTGTCTTCTTTTGTCGAGTCGCGCTGCGCCACGCCAATCGTGTTCGAGGAAGACGCTGAATCAGCGGGCAGAGTCGCGGCGTTTGCCCGGGGATGAACCCGCGAGAGCGGAAGAGTTCCAGAGAACATCCGCGCTGTGTGTCGATGCAACTTACGAGAGATTAAGACCAGCAAGTAAGGTAAAATATATATATGTTTGTCTGAGTGTTTGTCAGATTTTTGCACAGCTGTTTAACCTAGTAATATAATAAACTGCACTGTCGTTTCAAACGGTTTTTGTCAGCTTATTAAATTAAGTTACTGAAATAAAATAATTTTCAACGAGCAACGCTTATCTTGTTAGCTATGTTAGACAAGTTATATGGCTAACTGTTAGCTGCCTTTCTAGTTTTAGAATTAGTTTGTTATAATTATTAATGGAATTTAACATTTACGGCATTTTGTTGTGTTTGTGTTTTAAAGGCAACTGCTATGAAGCATCAAGAAAGACGAGCATGACAACCACACTGAGACTGATAGTTCATGGTCAGAGAACAACTATGGTTTTGGGATGTTTGTGTATTCTGTGTGGGGTTTGCCTTATAAAAGTGTGCCATTTCTTCTACTTGTTTTTCAGAGAAGACATTTCTGTCACTAACAAAGTGGATGGTGAGCAAAGGTGGTGGCCACGTTTTGGAGCAGACCTGGGTTTTGCAGATGGCTGTGTATTCTTTGGCTGCATGTCTTTTTCTCCATTATGTTTCTGTTGCCTATAGATTCTTTGTGAGGATACAACATAATGCACTGCAAAACGTCCTAAGACAGCGGAAATGGTGAAGATGCACTATTCCAGCAGTTTAAGAATGTATTTTTAAGTGTTATACATACATTGTTTTAAATAAAGTATTAATAAATAAAGTATTAGTTTTAATTGAATGTCAGTAGTACCTATGTAGAGTAAAAATAAAATACATTTAAATGAATTCAATAAAAAAATTATAAAATCTACTGAAATCTATATTAAAATGAATGAATTACAGTAGTATACTGTTAAATTTGACCTTTTTAATCGTATTTGGCTGTAAAACAGCTACAGTTTGCAACTGTAAATGAAATACGGTTTGCTACTGTAAATTCTAATTACAGTAATTTACTGCCAACAGTGTTGCCAGTAAGTTACTGTAAAAACCCTTTGAAATGTCTAACAGTGTAACTGACCAAATCGTGATGTAAGTGCAAAACCCTCTATAGCTTCGGTGGCTGAAGCCCCTGATTATTGTCAAAATAATATAGATTTCAATATAAATTCAGCCTTGTGATAATAATAATATTAATAATAATAATAATAATAAAATGTTGATCGTCGCACCTTTGACTGTCATTTTAAAACACAAGCTAAAGTGCATCTTTTAAATTCACATCTGGATGCCCTGAGCTCTTTTTCATGCTGTTCTCGTTTGGGTGGATAGGACAGTGCTTAAAGGGTTTGCAAAAAAAGATTAAATTTGTTGTATTTGTGTTCAGGTCACATGCTTGTTTGTTAACAGAGTTGAAGATTTTAGTATATGATTCTGAGAGAATTTGTATGATGAGAAAATCACCAGTTGACTGAAACTGAAAAACATGCTGACACAGTCCATGTTGAAGGAGTTTCTCATGTTTTAATAACCAGATTAAATATTTTGTTTTGATCAAATGTGGATATCAATATCAGTCCGAAGAAAACCTCAAAATAGTTCACTTTAACAAATGTAAAGTTTATATAATTTGAAACAGTAATACATTATAAAGCACAGATACAGTTACTGTGGTCAATCTGGTGAGGAAACAGATTCACAGATCATTGTTCTGTGGTAAAACATGTGTAAACCACCTCTGTCATTTCAGATTCCTGTAAGAAACACAAAAGAAAAACAAACCTAATGTTACAGAGGCAAAACCTGCAGGGGCTCAAAATTAATCAATGAAATTTGCTGCAGATTCACCATGAGGATTTACAAAGCATTGCACCTGAGAATCATTAGGAAACAAATGTGTGAATTAAAAAAGTACAGATTTTGAGTCAGGGTTTCTTGCACTGAATCAGGGGTGGGGAACTTGTTCAGGTGTGTTTGATTAGGGTTGGAGATAAACTCTGCAGGGACATCAGCCATCAATCAATGTTCCCCATCCCTGTACTGAATGATGGTCTTTTGTCTGTATTGTAATGGAGGATTCTCTGTGTCTTTTATGCTTTTGGGACTTTTATTATGAAGTTTTAGAATGCAAATGGATTAAAAGTTTAATAACAGCAAACTTTAATAACAGTGGCAGTGTTATTGTAACAACAAGTGAACTGTGGAAACCATAAAACATGTTCAGCACTTACTGTCATTTGTCCAATCTGTTTGTGGAGTAATTGATGAGTCTCACATTCATGGGTCTGAACTGAAATGATGTTTAAAACATGATTAATATTCATCTTCTCTAGAATATTGTTGATTCTCAAAAAGACATGTTGTTTTTGCAGATGTTTAAGCTTTAAGTACACCTACCTGTCTTTTTGCCTTTCCAGCACACACAATACATCCAAATTACAATCATATACAACAGAGAACCACCAGCAGCCAAGATCAGCACTATCACAGATTCACTGAGTAATGGAGATGGTAAAGGGAAATGTGAAGTAGTATGTCCTGCAGCAACAGTGATAGAGAGAGAAAGTCAAGAGTTTAGTGTCAAGGGTTTCTGATAAGATGTTACCTTTGCTGCACAGTGCCTGTTTGCCAATTCTGTTTTATTTGTACCCTGATATTTTTGACAAGAATATAAAGAATATATGAAGAGTTCAGATGCAAAAGCCCCTAAATCCATCTGTTGTATTTCTTTAAAATGAGTATTTCTTTCTGGCTACTTTGTATAGGTTTCTATGTAAGTACTGGTACTTCTGATTGGGCTGAGGCTGGAATTTAGCGAGTTTGAAGTAAAAGTATTTGATGGATGTATAATATGTGTCAGGAGCATTCACTCAGTATCATTATCTCATTTTTGACAAAGATGGCTTTTAGCTGGTTTTGCATCTGAACTCTTCATATCTACCTATATGCATGTTTTAAAACCTTCAATCTAATTCATCATATGTCTGTATTTCATAAACTTCACTATGTTCTAATACAGACTCTCCCTCCTTCACTGAAACTATCACTTCATTTGTGCCAACAACAACCACACCTGGAGAACAAGATTAATAGCAGCTAATTTAAATCCTCTGAACAATTTTAATAGTACATTATGACTCAAGAAGCGAAGACAAAAAACATATTTGTAACTCACCGGGCAGAGAACACAAAGTCAAAGCGAACAAAATAAGTGTGTGTGACATTATCTCCAATAGCTTCAGATAAAATCACAAAAAATATCTGTAAATAATCTGAGGTTTATAAAGAAACTCTTCCGCCTGCGAGAATAAACTTGTGTGTGATACAGTTCGTGAGCACAACCGTATATGTGAACATGCTTCACACTCTAACTAGTCACATGATGCAGACTATGAAAACTAACATTTAAGAAATCTATGTAATAATTTGCTTATCATGACAAGTATAGCTCACACCAACATAGTTCATATATGCATATGGAATCTTTCAATGGTACATGTTTTGAGATTTTTCCAGTTGTTTTTAATGCCAATGTCCTGAAGATTTACCAGTTTTATTTTAGAAACAATATCTGTAGTAATGCTGGCATAATATAGTCACTTTACTGATGTTTGTGCGGCACCTAACCAAAGTTCATACATTTGTTGATGTGATCGTGCATAGCACTATTTGATTTATTCTTGGCAGTTTCTGAGGTTTGTCATTTCACACTGACTAAACATTTGTCACTGTAAGGGCCAATGTGTGACAACTTCCTACAGAAATATATATGAAGATTTCAGATGCAAAAGCCTCTAAATCCATCTGTTGTATTTCTTTAAAATGAGCATTTCTTTCTGGCTACTTTGTATAGGTTTCTATGTAAGTACTGGTACTTCTGATTGGGCTGAGGCTGAAATTTAGCGAGTTTGAAGTAAAAGTATTTAATGGACTTACACTATGTGTCAGGAGCATTCACTCATCGTTATCTCATTTTTGACCGAGATGGCTTTTAGCTGGTTTTGCATCTGAACTCTTCATATGACTGTAATTTTGGGCGGACACAACGATGTCAAAAAAATGACAGGAATGAAACCATGCGGGGGGCATTGATATATAGCCTGGTCCACCATGACATGCATGGCAATGCACGGTACAGTATTTTCTGCAATTTTGAATGTTACACATTTTCTCTCTTTCTCTCTCACTTTTCATTTCACAGAAACAACATTCTGTAGAGCAGTCCGACAGTCTATTTCTGGTATGTTTCAAGTCAGAACTTGTCTGGCTTGTTAAAAAGCATCACCATCGCCCCCTAGTGGCCTGCGAATGACTGATTAATCAGTATATTAATCAGACATATGTTGACCTTACAACAGCAGCCACAAACATCAGAGCAGAGACGAATTAGAACAACGTTATCTATGGATGCTGGTTGGAGTCTGGAGGACGAGAAGGAATTCGTCTTTCTGTAGTAATAGCTACAGAAAGACAATCTGTGAGTCTGACCTTAATCTCAGTCTCAGATGCCCATAGTCTGTTCACTGACCTTCAGAGCCGCATCAAACTTCCAGAATTGTGCTACTCACAGATCTACAGATTTTTTTCTGAAAATCACGTAAGTAAATGTTTTTTTTGCCAATAACTTATAGCTTAAATGTGTGTTGTTTCCAGCAGAAACATCCTCAGAATAATTGTTTTTAAAAGTCATTCCCTCACCAAAAAAAAATAAAATAAAATAAAATAAAATAAATAAAAATAAAAATAAAAATAAAAATAAAAATAAAATAAAATAAAAAATACTGTAGTAGTATTCTAATGGTGTCCACTACAAATACCGTTATAAACATTAAAACTGATCAACTTTTAACCATTAAAACCATTAAAATGGTTTTCTGTAGTGTGTTTTGGGACATTCCGTTAGGATTTATTGGTTTAGAAGAAGGTGACCAATTACCAGTAGAGACCAACAGGGTCAATTACAGTTTCCATTAAAATCAATACAAGTCCCATTATAACCAGTAAAACCATTACAAATGTTGTGATGGTGTCTATTGTTTTTTGTTTGTTTGTTTTTGTTTGTTGTTTGTTTGTTTCAGAAGGGTTGTCAAAGAAGCATCATCGCCCCCTAGTGTCTTAATGTGAGAATGTCTGATTCATCAGTGAAGGACTGACGTTGACTTCACAACAGCAGCCACGATTACGATCACGTTTCATGTTCAGAACGTTTGAAAAAGGTTTCAGTTGTTGTAGCCTTGTTTTACAAACTAAAATACATTGAACACAACAGGGTCAGACTGTCTCGTTCTTCGGTCTAAAATTATACGCTGGGCTTCTAGAACAGATGACGCTCCTGGAGCGCCTCCTGGTGACTAAGAATTAAAACCTTTTCTTTTGCAACATTGTATTAATGAAGAAAAAAGCAGATTTCAAGCATCCTGGTTTACCCAAACAAATTTTATAATACGATATTGTATAATAATTAATAAAAAAATATATATATATGCTTTTACTGAATGAAATATTTTTAGAGATGATGGTCAAATAAAAAATTATGAGTATAATCACTGTAAAAATGTTTAAGGTATTTATGTGTAGTTCTTTATATATTTAGGTGTAGTTTGTCCTATATAGAGAGCTGGTATTCATATTTCCATAGTAATCTAAAAAATTTTGCATCTGGATGGATGATCCAATGGAATACAGCCCACACGCAATTGGTAGACACCATACCATCTGATCTATTTCAACCTCCTTATTGGCTGATTGTAAGTTTGAATTCTGTTCTGTTTGTATTTAAACAACCTTTTCTGCTTTTTTGTTCTTTTGTCCTCTGTTAAACCTTGTGCTCCATAGCTTTTCTAACTATTTTGCTTTTTTCAGTTCTCCATTCCATAAAGTGTTGCTGCTTTTAACAAGAGATTTCATGACCAAAGTTAATATTGTAAGTTTATACTGTTTGCTCTGTTTTAAATCTTAAGTTGCTAAAACTCATTCTAAGTTTGAACTCAAATGTATTAAAATAGGGTTCACAGAACTTTTACCAAATTTAGAAACATTTTTATATATTAATTTAAGTGTGTGTTTTCATCTGAAAGAAGCATTTTCAGAGCATTGCTTATCCACAATATCTTGGATCTTCTTAAATGTTAGACATTTATAAAATGTATTTAAGATATTTATGATTTAGAATATATGATAAACTGCTTTTAATAAAGATGTTTATTGGAGGTTGTATATAGATGCTTTCCACATGAATTGCTCTGCTCTTTAGCAAAAACCTTAGAGATGTGTCTGTGTACTTGAAAATGTTTTGTTAAACCTGCAATAATTAACAACGTTGTAAGTATGATATTGTTCAAGTGCAACCCAACAAGCGGCATTAAGGTAACATTTAGGTAGGCCTAAATGTTACATCTGTGCTTTTGATGCTGAAATGGAAGTTGAACTTGATGCTTCTGCTTCTGTGAACTCTATTATAGGCATGTGAATTTGGATTTCTTCAGCCTGGTGCATTTTTTTTTTTGTGAAAAACACAATCGCTTTTAGTAGGTAAAGATCTTTGACATTATTGTTCTAAATATTATTTATTTAAACTTCATTTTGCTGTGTTTGGTGATCCAGACTGTAGCCTAATTATGCATTCATACAGCAATTAAATCTTGTGATTATTATTATTTAAAACACATTTATATGTCATGTTTTTGTTATATCTGGCATTAATGACAATATAGTAGTAGTGGGATGGTTTATAAAAGACCTGCTGAAAAAGTAAGTTACAGATACCAAAGTTACAGTTACCAAAATCCCTCTATTTGTCTTCCCTGAAGCCAGTACCCAACGAACACAGAATGTTCCCTTATGGTTCCCATTTGGTTATTTTTTGGGAACCAAATGAGAACATTCTGGGAATGTTCCCTGTAGGTTCTCTTTTTAATAACCTATAAAGAACATTCCCTGCAGGCTATTTTTTGGTTTTATTTTATAACCTAAAAAGAATCTTCCCAGAACGTTCCCTGGAGGTTATTTTTAGTTGTCATAACCATGTAAACTAATTAAAACTTTGCAGACGTTTCTGATTATTCTAATGCTGACATGTATACATTTTTCATTATACACAAACTATTTTTTGCAGAATTTCATATCTGAAATGGAACATTCCCAGTAGGTTCCCAAAATGTTCCCCTAACCTACAGGGAACGTTCTATTTACGTTAAGAAAACTTTCCTGGCTAACTAACAGGGAACGTTCTTGGGAACGTTCTGGGAACCAAAAATTGTTAGCTGTGTTTTCTGCACTGATTGGATGACCACAGGATTGCACAGTTGTATTTAAGAGATCAAAAAAACAAACAAACAATCATTAGGTTCTTGAACTTGAACAAACAACTTGAAAACCACCGGGTTTCCACTTTGATAAAGTACTTAACCTTCTAAGGCAGTGGTTTTCAAACCAGTCCTACAAGCACCCTGAACACTGCATGTTTTCTGTGTCTCCCTCAGCTATCACACCTGTTTCAACTCATCAGCTCATTAGTAGAGACAGCAAGACCTAAAATAGGTGTGTCAAATATGAGAGACCTACAAAATATGCAGTGTTGGGGGTGCTCGTAGGACCGGTTTGAAAACCACTGCTCTATGGTATGCATTATGTTCTAACCATGAAAATAGTTATCTTCAATTATACAAATCAAAAAAGGAAACTTTTTTTAGTTTAGGAAAATGTTGCCATATGGCAACAATGTACCACAATGGAAAATGGCCAAAATTAGTTTTTAGTTTTTTAATAGTTGTATTAAATTATGATTTTCTTTTCAATTCACATGCACATTTTTTTTTTAGAAATTGATGCATCCAGTCTTAATTTCCATCAAAATCTGCCACACACACATGCTTTCACATATACACATGCAAAAACACACTCATTGTTACGGTCACTGAAGACTAACTCATCCTCACTGTCATTACATGGAAGAGGCAACTCTGCACTCTTCTTATTGCCCTTTCCGTGAAATATTGTTGTAATCATTTTCTGAAAATACTACATTTTCTTATTTATACATAAACACACATATATTAGAATAAACACTTCAAATAAATAAATAATTGCAATCAAATTATTGATGTTACTATCTATAAAAAATCCCAATGGGGAAATACATTACTTCAGTTCCACTGTGGTACAGCGTTGCCATATGGCAACATACCTATTTTTCTGTAGTGGTACAGTGTTGCTTTATGGCAACATTGATATTTTCTCATTTTACAGAAAAACTTGTAAATATGTAATTTACTAACCACAAATAATACAAAAAAAAAAAAATTCCCCCTTGAGAAGAGACATTCAGAAATTAGGTTTACAGAGCAATTTCTGGAGCACTTCAAAAGATGTCCTCCGTGTTGGGGTAACAGTGGGAAAAAAGTGTTTTGGAGGAACATTCAAATGTCATGTGGCATAAAAAAGACTACCTTAAGGCTACCTTTTGAATGTATTTACTACCTTAATACATTCAAAAGATGATGGACCAAACTTCAGTGAGGAAACACCATCACAAACCAAAAGGTATTCCTGTGATTTGCATCAATTATTTAAATTTCTTCACTACCAAACTTTAGTGAGAAAACACCATCATCTTCCAAAGGGTATTGTGGGTATGTTGTTTTCTAATTGTTGGCCATAAACCGTATGATGTATTAAAAAAAAAAAATAGTGTTTATGGACTTTGTTTCTGGGTGGCGCTTCAGAGGTTTTGTTCTGCCACACCCAATCAGGGGACAGGGCTTGGTGGGGCAAGCCTAAAAAGTTCAAATAAGGTTTAATGTGTTAATGTGCCTGTTATGTATAAACAATTATCTGATGGGGGGAGGAAATAATTAGGCCACAGTCTGGCGCACATTCCAATATTTAGGCCATCATAAACAATCATGGAGCGCTATTAAACAAGAGGCAAAATAAATAAATAAATAAATAAAAATAAAACACATCTCAGAATAGAGTGTTTTTAGGACGGGTCATCAATCTGCCAGTGGCGGCACTGAACGTGAACAATGCCACAGAACCGAGCAAAACTCGCATATTTTGCTGATTATGATTTTGCTGAAAATGGTCAATTATTGTCATGTTTGGACTGTACTAATTGGTCGGACCAGGAAAAACATTTAGAGCACTTACTATAGACTGCCAAAACTCAAAACTCAGATAAAAAAAAAAACAAAAAAAAAAAACATAGCTTTACAACCTATTAACTTCAGTTTGTTAAAATATTGTGCCCTTTCCTGCTTACTAAGTCCTTATTTATATGACTTAGAAGCTGCCACTTTTTGTGATGTAAGTGTGGGTGAAGCCCCTGATTATTGTCAAAATAATATAGATTTCAATATAAATTCAGCCTTGTGATAATAATAATAATAATAATAATAATAATAATAATAATAATAACAATAATAATAATAATAATAATAATAATAATAATAATAATAAATAATAATAATAATAATAAAATGTTGATCGTCGCACCTTTGACCGTCGTTCTGAAACACAAGATAAAGTGCATCTTTTAAATTTACGTCTGGATGCCCTGCGCTCTTTTCCATGCAGTTCTCGTCTGGGTGGATGGGACAGTGCTTAAAGGGTTTGCAAATAAAGATGAAATTTGTTGTATTTGTGTTCAGGTCACATGCTTGTCTGTTAACAGAGTTGAAGATTTTACTATATGATTCTGAGCAGTGTTGGGGAGTAACTTGTTACATGTAATGGAATTACATAATTTAATTACAAAATAAATGTAATTGTAATTAGTTACAGTTACTGAGAAAAAATATGTAATTCAATTACAGTTACTTTTGAAAAATGCCAGTGCTTACAAGGGGTTATATCTGAATTTTTTCACACCCCCACCCCCACTTACAGATTTAAATATACTTCTTTTAAATTGCATTGACTGCTCTAAAATGAGACACCAATGTTTCAGGAGTTTAGGACACAGAATAGGACACATGCTTATTCGATAACTGTTTTATTTCCTATTTGGGTTTATGCATAAACTTTGTTTTTTCCAAGGCATTGTTAGATGCTAGTGTTTTCTGTCATAACTATGCAAACATTTGATTTCAAATCCAGTATCATAGCTATTAAACTATTTCTTGTTATGATGTTATTTATGTTATGACATATAATGCAACTGCGTTCACGGTGACCGGAGTTTGATTCCTGTCTCGAGGTCCTTTGCCGATCCCGCTCCACTCTCTCCTCCCAGCTCTTTTCTGTCATCTCTCTACTGTCCTATCACAATAGAAGGTGTAAAAAGCCCAAACATATAAGTAAAAAAAAGTCTGAATTTGTGGTGGCTGGTTTAAATTAAATTATTACACAGCTCAGACTCTTTCGGGGCAGCTTAAGTCAGTGCTACATGCTTGATATTTTTTCTTGGCAGAAGTTTTGCGTTTGGTTACCTAATAAAATATTAAAGCTTAATTCAATATTATGTGTACAATTTCTTAATTCTGTCATCCTGGTATCATGGACTTGCTCTATTGTTGCTGCCATTTTTTGTACATTGTAATGGATTATAAGATAACTAACAAACTAGTACTACTATGTGGTGAAATGTTGTATAAGAAAACTGGTATGACTGCACTGTATCCCTAAAATGTCTAGTTTGACCTTGCCATTTGCTAGCAACTGATTTCTTCATGAAAGCTTTGCATTCAAATATTTCAACTCAGATCAGTGTTTCGTGTCTAAGTATTTTGACATGAAACATCTAAATAATCTATCAAGCAGCTATGTAATAAGTTAGATAATGTACATTCAGCCAGTTGTTATTGCAAAATAAAGATGTATGTTACTTATTATAATCTTAATTCAAGTGATAAAGAATTTTGAAAGTCTGACAGTAATCAGTGTTAAGTGCTACTGTAAAGTTAACTCTGCCTGGTTTAAATATTTCAAAATGATTAACAGTTGAAAATATTAGAAATGTAGAAAAGTAATCAAAAAGTAATTAAAAGTAATAAGTTACATTACTTTAATAAAGTAATTGAAAAGTTACACTACTTATTACATTTTAAATCAAGTAACTTGTAATCTGTAACCTATTACATTTCCAAAGTAACCTTCCCAACACTGATTCTGAGAGAATTTGTATGATGCCAAAATCACCAGCTGACTGAAACTAAAAAGCATGCTGACACATTCCATGTTGAAGGAGTTTCTCTTGTTTTAATAACCAGATCAAATATTTTGTTTTGATCAAATGTGGATATCAGTATCAGTCTGAAGGAAACCTCAAAGTAGTTCACTTAAACAAATGTAAAGTTTATATAATTTGAAACAGTAATACATTATAAAGCACAGATACAGTTACTGTGGTCAGTCTGGTGAGGAAACAGATTCACAGATCATTGTTCTGTGGTAAAACGTGTAAACCACCTCTGTCATTTCAGATTCCTGTAAGAAACACAAAAGAAAAACAAACCTAATGTTACAGAGGCAAAACCTGCAGGGGCTCAAAATTAATAAATGAAATTAGCTGCAGATTCACCATGAGGATTTACAAAGCATTGCACCTGAAAATCATTAGGAAACAAATGTGTAAATTGAAAATTGGGGGTGGGGAACTTTGATCCTGGAGGGCTGGTGTCCCTGCAGAGTTTAGCTCCAACCCACCACTACCCGAAAAAATAAATAAATAAATAAAATATAATAAAATTATATATATATATATATATATATATATATATATATAAAAAGAGTTCAGATGCAAAACCAGCTAAAAGCCATTTCGGTTAAAAATGAGATAATGATACTGAATGAATGCTCTTGATACATATTATACATCCATCAAATACTTTTACTTCAAACTTGCTAAAATACCAGCCTCAGCCCAATCAGAAGTACCGGTACTTACATAGAAACACATGTGAAATACATATGCATTTTTTTTAAAGAAACCAACCTGTACACACCAATCTGTATCCTAAAGACTATGATTAGCTTGTTCAGGTGTGTTTGATTAGGGTTGGAGCTAAACTGTGCAGGGACATCGGCCATCAATCAACGTTCCAAATCCCTGCACTGAATGATGGTCTTTTGTCTGTATTGTAATGGAGGACTCTCTGTGTTTTTTATGCTTTTGGCACTTTTATTATGAAGTTTTAGAATGCAAATGGATTAAAAGTTTAATAACAGCAAACTTTAATAACAGTGGCAGTGTTATTGTAACAACAAGTGAACTGTGGAAACCATGAAACATGTTCAACATCAGATAATAACAATTACCACAGAAAGCATGATATAGAAGGTATTTAATTGTGATTAGCACTTACACTTACTTTGTGGAGTAATTGATGAGTCTCACATCCATGGGTCTGAACTGAAATGTTTAAAACATTATTAATATTCATCTTCTCTAGAATATTGTTGATTCTTAAAAAGACATGTTGTTTTTGCAGATGTTTAAGCTTTAAGTACACCTACCTGTTTTTTTGCGTTTCAAGCACACACAATACATCCAAATTACAATCATATACAACAGAGAACCACCAGCAGCCAAGATCAGCACTATCACAGATTCACTGAGTAATGGAGAAGGTAAAGGAGGTTGTGAAGTAGTATGTCCTGCAGCAACTGCGATAGAGAGAGAAAGTCAAGAGTTTAGTGATGTTGAGATGTTCAGTTCGGTTTCTGATAAGATGTTACCTTTGCTGCACAGTGCCTGTTTGCCAATTCTGTTTTATTTGTACCCTGATATTTTTGACAAGAATATAAAGAATATATGAAGAGTTCAGATGCAAAAGCCCCTAAATCCATCTGTTGTATTTCTTTAAAATGAGCATTTCTTTCTGGCTACTTTGTATAGGTTTCTATGTAAATGCTGGTACTTCTGATTGGGCTGAGGCTGGCATTTAGCGAGTTTGAAGTAAAAGTATTTGATGGACGTGTACTATGTGTCAGAAGCATTCACTCAGTATCATTATCTCATTTTTGACCGAGATGGCTTTTAGCCGGTTTTGCATCTGAAATCTTCATACCTACCTATATGCATGTTTTAAAACCTCCACTCTAATTCATCATATGTCTGTATTTCATAAACTTCACTATGTCCAATTATAGACTCTCCCCCTACTTCACTGAAACTATTACTTGATTTGTGTCAACAACAAACACACCTGGAGAACAAGATTAATAGAAGCTAATTTAAATGCTCAACAACAATTTTAATAGTACATTATGACTCAAGAAGCAAAGACAAAAAACATATTTGTAACTCACCGGGCAGACAACACAAAGTCAAAGCGAACAAAATAAGTGTGTGTGACATTATCTCCAATAGCTTGAGATAAAATCACAAAAATATCTGTAAATAATCTGAGGTTTATAAAGAAACTCGTCAGCCTGGGAGAATAAACTTGTGTGTGCTACAGTTTGTGAGTACGACCGAATATGTGAACATGCTTCACACTCTAACTAGTCACATGATGCAGACTATGAAAACTAACATTAAGAAATCTATGTAATAATTTGCTTATCATGACAAGTATAGCACACACCAACATAGTTCATATATGCAATGGTACATGTTTTGAGATTTTTCCGGTTGTTGGTTATGCCAAAGTCCTGAAGTTTTTTTTCCAGTTTTATTTTTGCAACTATATCTGTAGTAACGCTGGCATAATATAGTCACTTTACTGATGCGGCACCTACCCAGAGTTCATACGTTTGTTGATGTAATTGTGTGTAGCACTATTTCATTTATTCTTGATAGTTTCCAAGGTTTGTCATTACACAGGCTAAACATTTGTCACTTTAAGGGCCAATGTGTGACAACTTCCTACAGAAATATATATGACTATAATTTCCAGCGGACACAACCATGTCATAATTATTTTTAAAGATTTTTTAAAATTACAATGATGGAACCATGCATGGGGCATTGATATATATAGCCTAGTCCACCATGACATGCATGGCAATGCATGGTACAATATTTTCTGCAGTTTTGAATGTTTGACATTTTCTCTCTTTCTCTCTCTCTTTTTCTTCTCACTTCTTATTTCACAGAAGCTACACCCTGTAGAGCAGTTTGACAGTCTATTTCTGGTAACTTTTACAGTTTTTTTCAACTGCTTATACACATTTTCAAAACTTTGCCTCCATTTTTCAAAACTTTACAGACAAATCCAGGAATTGCACACACAAAATGCAAAATGCCTTACATCTCTTGCAAAATGAGGCACTGCATACAAAATATCACAAACACATCTCAAAAGCAAACATTTGTCATACATTGCAAACACCTTTGCCTTAATACTATATTTTTGGATACACAGTTATTCAAAACCAAAAACTTATTTCATGAGTTCATATGTACATTTCTGTACAAGATTAAAAGTAATTGGCAAAATTCACAGTATTTGTCAAAATTCACAGTAAGCAAGATTGAAACCAAACTTTTTTTTTTTTTTTACTGTAAGCATTTGTGGTTGTGAATACAGTATTACACAGTACGAAAGAAAACAAATACACTATCTGTCAAGATGTTTTTTTTTTTGTTTTTTTTTAAAGAATTCTCTGATGCTCACTAAGCCTGCATTTATTTGATTCAAAGTACAACAAAACAGTAAAATGTGTAATTATTTTTGCCATTTAAAATAACTTTTTATATTTATAAAATAACTTTTAAACTTATAAAATAAATTTTATATTTGAGTATATTTTAAATTTAATTTATTCCTGTGATTCAGCATTATTACTCCAGTCACATGATCATTCAGAAATCATGCTAATATTTTGATGTGTTGGTCAAAATGATTATTATTATTATTATTATTATTATTATTATTATTATTATTATGTTGAAAACAGCTGAGTAGAATTTTGTCAGGTTCCTTGGATGAATAGAAAGTTCAGAAGAACAGAATTTATCTGAAATAGAAATCTTTTGTAACATCATAAATGTCTTTATCATCACTTTTAATCAATTTAAAGCATCTTTGCTAAATAAAAGTATTAATTTCTATAATTTATTTCCCTGGAAAAATAAATAAATAAATACTGACTCCAAGCTTTTGAATGGTATAGTGTATAATGTTACAAAAGCTTTTTATTTCAGATAAATGCTGATCTTTATATTTTCGATTTGTCAAAGAATCCTAACCTAAAAAAAAAAAAAAAGTACTCATTTGTTTTAAATATCTATAATAGTACAGTTTTTCACAGTTGCTAAAACACTAAACCCCATTCTCTAAACCAAATTCTGAATAGCCTAAACAAATTTGTCAAATAAATCAAATAAAACAAGTTTAGGCAGTTTAGACACTGTTTGCAGATCTCATGCACTTTGCAAAACTCTAAACACATTCTCACTCACTAAGACAGTTTGCTCTGTGATGAACTTGTGATGCAAAACCCTAAACACAAGAAAGCCAAAGTTAAGCAAAACTCCAACACGGGTGTCATCGTTAACACACAGTAACTCAAAACAGTATATAGTTATCACACCTAAGAAAGAAATCATACCTAAGTTTGAATATACCAGAAAAAGAGGAAAAATTATATATATATATATATACATACATATACATAGATAGATAGATAGATTATAAATGTTGTGATGGTTATGAATGTTGTGATGGTGTCTATTGTTTTTTGTTTGTTTTTGTTTAAGTTTTTTTAGCAGGGTTGTCAAAATAGCATCATTGCCCCTAGTGTCTTACAGTTTTTCTCAATTGCTAAAACACTAAAACCAGTATTTTAAACTAACATTTCAAAACCATAATGTCATTTTTCAAAAAGCACACCCATTTCCCTGAACTAAAAAAACACTATATCCCTGCTTTAACACAAGAGTCAGATTTGGTGAACTGTTAATGCAAAACTCTACACACAAATCCCTACATTTCTCAGTGCTTACACCATGTGGTCATTTAGAAAGCACAAGCATTCAATATTGTTCACTCAAGTCTGCAAAGTTTGAGCTCAACTAACACACAATTAACCAAATGGAAACACTTTGAGTCCAAATTTATCACACACCAATCAGAATATTCGATGGAGATAAAAGGGCCAAAATCAGCTTACAGTTTGGTGCATTTCTCAGATTAAAAATGAAATTCTCAAAACTACTTGTTCAACCTCCACATCATCTAGTCACTTGTGCACATCATAAAATGTTTCCAAATTTTTTTAACAAGTTGCATTTGGTTTGGTACGTTCATGCAACTGATTATGCAACTGATTTGTCTGCGGTTCAGTTCCTATAGTCATGTTGCCCAAAATTTATCACATGCATATAGAATTGTTACCTGTGGCAGAAGAATCGCTTCTCATCATTATCAACTCATCATTATCTTTAGGTCACGTCCCTAAACCATTCAAGCTGGCTGTTATTAAGCCTCTTATTAAGAAACCACAACTAGACCCTAGTGAACTGGCAAATTACAGACCCATTTCTAATCTTCCATTTATGTCTAAAATTTTAGAGAAAGTTATATCTGCTCAACTGTGCTCATTCTTGCAAAAAAATGATATCTATGAAGAATTTCAGTCAGGTTTCAGGCCCCATCACAGCACAGAAACTGCACTTGTTAAAATCACTAATGACTTGCTTCTTGCGTCAGACCAAGGCTGCATCTCATTGCTAGTTTTACTTGATCTTAGTGCTGCGTTCGACACTATAGATCATGACATACTAATAGATCGACTACAAAATTATGCAGGTATCCAAGGGCAGGCTTTAAGATGGTTTAGATCCTACCTGTCTGATCGCTACCACTTTGTTTATTTAAATGGGGAGTCATCTCAGTTATCACCAGTAAAGTATGGAGTGCCACAAGGATCTGTCTAGGTCCTCTACTATTTTCAATATACATGCTGCCCCTTGGTAATATTATTAGAAAACACGGGATTAGTTTCCATTGTTATGCTGATGATACTCAACTATATATCTCAACAAGACCAGATGAAACTTCTGAATTATCGAAGTTAACAGAGTGTGTTAAAAATGTAAAAGATTGGATGACCAATAATTTTCTGCTATTAAATTCAGATAAGACAGAGATATTACTTATTGGACCAAAAAACAATACACAGAATCTTTTGACTTACAATTTACAACTAGACGGATGTACTGTTACTTCCACTACAGTCAAAAGCCTGGGTGTTATATTAGACTGCAACTTGTCTTTTGAAAATCATATTTCTCATGTTACAAAAACAGCATTCTTCCATCTTAGAAACATTGCCAAGCTATGAAACATGTTACCTGTTTCTGAGGCAGAAAAGCTAATTCATGCATTCATGACCTCTAGACTGGACTATTGTAATGCACTACTAGGTGGTTGTCCTGCATCTTCAGTAAACAAGCTACAGATAGTCCAAAATGCAGCTGCTAGAGTCCTTACCAGGTCAAGAAAATATGATCATATTACGCCAATTTTAAAGTCTCTGCACTGGCTACCTATTAAGTTCCGCATCAGCTATAAAATAGTACTTCTTACCTATAAGGCACTTAACGGTTTAGCTCCTGCATACTTAACTAGTCTTCTACCACGCTACAATCCATCACGCAAAACTCTGGACTGTTGGTAGTACCTAGGATAGCAAAGTCCACTAAAGGAGGTAGAGCTTTTTCGTATTTGGCTCCCAAACTCTGGAACAGCCTTCCTGAGAACGTTCGGGGTTCGGACACACTCTCTCTGTTTAAATCTAGATTAAAGACTCATCTTTTTAGCCAAGCATTCAAATAATGCATCTTATAAACTTTTCCTGCAGTTATATCTGATCAAATGTTTATTATTAATCTTTTAGCTCTGGTTTAACAAATCTTTCTTTTCTTAGTTTGAACAGCAGCTACGCTAATTATGTTCCTATTTGTTCTCTGTTTCTGCCATGGGATTGACATCCCATGGTAACTAGCAATTCACAAGCTCCAGTCTGGATCCAGAACACTTAAGAAGAGATGATGCCAACCCCACAGAGGACTTCAGATGATACCAACCCTGAAACAACATACAGCACTACTGAATTCTGCTACTGATTTATAGTGTTCTTTGTCTGATTACGTCATTTATTGATCTTTACCACACATCTCTGCCATATGGACATCAAGATACTACTACGTATATTGTAAAAAAAAAAATGTTAATTTAATCTACTAATGTAGAGACTACAGATCAACCAATGATAAAGCAGTTCTCTGAAATTTCTTTTTCTTTTCTATTTCATAATGACTTTGTAATGTATTTTCATTTTTTTTTATGTATTTATTTATTATTTTTTTTATCTTGATATTTTTTTGTCAGATCACTAGTAAAAGTGTAACTGTGAATCCTATCCGGTCTTTTTCAATCAATATCCTGCATACAGTAATGTGTAATTCCGCAGAGGAAGAATAGGAGGTGAAAGATGAAGAGGAGGAGAAGAAGGAGGAGGACGACGACAACAACATGGAAGAGAAATAGGAAGGGCAAGGGCAAGGGTTAGATCAGGCATGCTAGAGGAGGATTTTACCCCTGCTGCCTGTCCAAGGCCAATTCAGCCTGTGATGTTGAGGAGGTTCTTTGGCCTGCAGAATAATTATTTTTGTTTTTGTTTGCTGTTTTGTGCTGTACTCCACAGTACAATAAATTAAGGATTAAAACACTTGCAAATGTTTATACATACATTTTTGTGTTATGTGATTTTTTTTTTCTTATTACCAGTTATTATAAGTTTTTGTAGTATTGTTTTGAATTGATCTCATCAGTGTGTAAAACTGTGTTGTAGTGTGTGTGTTTTTGAGGGTTTGTGTGTCATGTCTGAGAGCAAAGTTTGTTTGTTTTTTTTTTTCAGCGAGATTGAGTTGTTTTGAGTGGAGAGCTTCATTCTGACCTGAATATAGTAAGTTCAGGGAACTGAGTTAGAAGTTACGGATTTGTGTTTAGAGTTTTCCCAAAAAAGGAGCATAATTTCAAGAAATGCGCTTAAGCAATTGAGAAAAACTGCAATATAAAAAAAAAAAAAAAGAAAAAACAGATTTCAAGCATCCTGGTTCACCCAAACAAATTTTATAATACAATATTGTATAATAATAATAATAATAATAATAAAAATAATAAAAAATAAAAAAAAAAACTTTTGAGAATCACTGAACTCTTAGTGCCTTTCTATTTCTGCTTCTACTGAATGAAATAGCCTATTTTTAGTGATGGTGGTCAAATAAAAAATTATGAGTATAATCACTGAAAAAATGTTTAAGATATTTACGTGTAGTTCTTTATATATTTAGGTATAGTTTGTCCTATACAGAGCACTGTTTATTTCCGTAGTAATCTGAAAAGTTTTGCATCTGGATGAGTGATCCAATAGAATGCAGCCCACACACAACTGGTAGACACCAAACCATCTGATCTATTTCAACTTCCTTATTGGCTGATTGTAAGTTTGAATTCTGTTCTGTTTGTATTAAAAGCTTATTATTATTTTTCTTATTTTATTCTTTTGTCCTCTGTTAAACCTTGTGTTCCAGAGATTTTCTAATTATTTTGCTTTTTTCAGTTCTCCATTCCACAAAGTGTTGCTGTTGTGCTTTTAACAAAAACTTTCATGACCAAAGCTAATATTGTAAGTTTATACTGTTTGCTCTGTATTATATCTTAAGTTGCTAAACTCGTTCTAAGTTTTAACTCAAATGTATTAAAATATGGTTCTCAGAGCTTGTACCATAAGTATGTTTAGTGCATTGCTTATCCATGCTTAGCTTGGATCCTTTTAAATGTTAGACATTTATAAAATGTATGATTTAGAATGTATGATAAACTGCTATTGTATATAGATGTTTTCCACATGAATTGCTCTGCTCTTTAGCAAATATCTTATGGATGTTTCCATGTCAAATACTTGAAAATATTTTAAACCTGCAATAGTTAACAGCCTTATAAGTATGATATCGTTCAAGTGCAACCCAACAAGTTGCGTTAAGGTAACATTTAGGTAGGCCTAAATGTTATGTCTGTGCTTCTGATGCTGAAATGGAAGTTGAATTTCTGCAATTCCACAGATTTCTTCAGCCTTGTGGTGTTTGTTTTGTTACAAAACAAAACTTAAAAAACAATCACTTTTAGTAGGTAACGACCTACTAAAATACTAAATAAACAACTTGGAAACCACCGGGTTTCCACTTTGATAAAGTACTTAAACGATCACTTTCAAATCTGTGCTAACCCTGTCTTATACTGCCATCTAGTGGTTAAATATGAAATGCAGCTGGTTTTACGACTTGTTCTTCTACCGGTCCTTTAACGCCATTTTGATAATAAATAAATAAATAAATACAGAATCACGTTTTTGCAAAGCTATTGTATTCTTCGCAAAGCACGTAGCTATAGCCTAAACGTCAATAGGCTAGACTCATTTTAGGTTTATATAAACGAAACCGAAAGTGTTGAAACGGACAATCAATCACAGTCCAGAAATAATGGGTGGAAAATATAATAATAATAACAATAATACGCTACATGATAAGTTTAGGTTAATAAAGATGATGGCGTGAATTTAGATTGGTTAATTTAAATTTCTCCGTTGGAACTGAGCAATTCGGGAGCGCCCATTCCCGTAAATCACAAACAGATGTTCCTGTATATTAAAACAAAAACATTACTGTTTGCTGAGGATATACTCCATCAGATTTATATTGTCACCTCTCATAGGCAGACTGAGTAAGCTGACGGAATTCGATATGAACTTAAGATCTAACACAATCTAAATCAAGATTCAAATGTGCTGGATTTTAAAGCAAAATTAAAACGTCAGTACGGTCTGTTAACGCTTAACCTTGAACAAGTCTACAAGCAGGAAAGACCGTAAATGCAGATACCGAGTTTTATTGGCATGAATCGCACCATGTGACAAGGGTCGGAGAGGAAAGGGGAGAAAAAGAAAGCATTCAGCACAGCGTTCTGGGCGCAGAAGAACGTCGTATCTACTGCATGCAAATAAAAAAAGGATTATTTTTTAAATAAAGTATTACAGGGTATTTTTATTAATTTATTTTTATTATTATTTTTGAAATCCCCCTTTTTAGTTTCGTGATGATGCGAAACGAAAGCATTCTACCGGGAAACCTTCACAGTTAGCCGGGTAAGTACCCAAGCACGTGGCGAATGACGCTTTAATGCTTTTAAACTTGAGTGAAACGAGAATGTAATAAATCAGCTGTGATTAAATCGAATATTTTAGTTCAATTAGCTCAGTAGCTTACATTTATATTCAGTTATTGTGGGAGCAGTTGAAATTAATATAATAAATCGTGAGCATGATCAAATGCGGTAGGTCTATAAATACGATCTGAAATGCCCCTTAACCTTTGGCTGCACTAAATGGAATGTAATATTAATTAAGGTTAATATTAGTTTAAGAGCCTGTGTTATTTTAATACAGATTGTTTGTTGCCAGTTCAACATCCGTTATTATTCACCCCCTACTGTCATATCCAGGTTGTGCTGAGCAACTGAATGTCTTCAACAAAAAGATACCAGTACTGTTTTTTTTAATGGCAGTTTAGCTGCAGTATGTCAGGGGAGCAAGGAAAGGACTTTCCGTCTGAGATGAGTGTCTCAGAGGAACAGAGGTAAGTCCGTTTTTAAAGAATCATTTTAGTTTCAGTATTACAGCTCTGTTACTGTAAAGCCAAGTGTTTATCATAAAAGTTCAGTAAGACAGATGAAAAATGGCATATTATGTGTTTATAAGAGTCTACAAATTCCAAAGTCCAATGAAGGTGTTGTTTGCATCTGAATTACAACTTTCATT
>VONZ01001802.1:52500-96203 GCA_012976165.1 Labeo catla | reverse complement strand
AAATATTCCCTGTCATTGTTTTATATATGATGTTATGATTACAGCTGCATTGATGTGTTTTGCAGTTTGCTCGCGTTAAAGTTAATTTTAGCTATTGGGTAACAGGTTAATCTGTATGGAGATACTGTGAGCTCATTGTTTTCACTGGATAACAATGCCACATTTGGAAATTATTTAAAGCTGTCTGACAAAAATAATGGATGAAAATTATAATGTTTATCTCTGAGATGTAGTCTAGACTATAACTATAAAACTGCAGGAAATGGAACTATTTAAATACAAGCACCTTGATTTCATATAGTAAATTACAGTACTTGGTTATATTGCACCAAGTGCATTGACATGTCAGTGACATACCTAGAGTGGGTGCATAAGCACATGCATGTGCATATTGCATAAAGGTACAGTACACTAAAGGATGTGATTGTGGGGTTTTAAACATATGGTTAATCTATCGTAGTAAATTTGTTCATATCGTTGCTGATAATTGTGCTATTCTTGTTTGTGTCCCATGACAAGGTAATGAGTCCCGAAATTCTCAGAAAATAGAAATGGAGGCCGAACCTGCAGATGTGGATGGCAGTGATTTGAATGATGGAGCATCTACACAGAAAAGGTTAAATATTTTATTGAAACCAAAACTAGCATCTGCAATATACATGTAAACAAATCAAATCAATAAAATAGTTTAGTTAAAAATGTGTCTCCATGTACTATTTAATAAAATTCTAGTGCATTTAATCTATTAAATAACAGTAGAGTGAGTGAGTTTTTGGATATGGTTAGATTAAACTTTTTTTTTAGTGAATGAAGTACCACATTTCAGCTATCATTTTGTTAGGGTGGGTACACAAAATATTATTTTATCCTTGCTTCTAGAAAATCCTTAATCTATCTGCTTTCTAACAGCTTCATGTGGCCGTAAGCATTTATTTTTAACGTGGCTTTAAGCACTATAGATTATTAAAGTTTCACTTTGACTGTGACAAAGGCAGTAAATGTGTTGTTTATATGGAATAATTGTAATATTTATGGTAGAAATACAGAGAGAGTCCCCATATCAGTAGGAAAGCGATTAAATGAGCATCTTCCATCCAAAGACTTGTGTTGCATGCGGGAAACTATTCATTGGTTATTCTACAATTAATTGTACTATAAATTATACTACAATTGGAAAATACTGTAAATTGATAAACTGTTCAGCGTGATGACGTTTAATGCCTCCGACAGGGCCTGTAGTCCCATTTAGCAGCATGTTAGCGACCACCTTTTTTAAGAAACATAACAGTTTGAAAAAAAAAAATAAATAAATAAATCAAGAGTGGGGTTTAACTGGTGCGTTTTATGTCATAGAATAAAACGTGAAAATATTATGAGTTTGTGTGAACCGCGGACCTTATTTTAGGGGATTTAATCAAAATTGTCATTCAAAAACCCATGTCATAGTTCCACCCCTCTATTTATTTTCTCCAGGCCACATTCTCGATGCACATATTAGGTATTATGAATGTAAACACTTTGTTTCGTTGATGCTAAATAGCAAATTAAATTGTAACCTTAGCTGTGAACTCTGTCATTGAGCATTTGGGTTACTATAGTTTAGTTCTTCATGTATATAGAGACATATTATTTGAATGGGCATGGAGGCTGTGCTCTGTCGTTGTTCTGCCATGTCCTTGTGGTATCTGGGAATATTTTACAACTACAATTTATAATTATTACATAAATAATGAGTATTCTGCAGTTTTAAAATAATCTTTAACTTTACCAACCATGTTTAATACTCAGTATATTTGTCATCTTATAGTAGTTAATCACTTTAAGATATAGGCACAGTTCTAACTAAAAACCTAAATTAAACTTTGGTACAATGTTGGATTGCAAGATTTAAGCAGGTTTTATATTTTAATATCATGTTGACTAAAATCAAGTTTAGTTTACTGTACCACCCAACACTACCAAAGCTAAAAAGTTGCTTTTGAATGTGGTGCATTTCCTGAAATCATATATGGTTCAGAAATTTTATTGTAATTATCTTATAAAAACCTAACTTTTACTATTTTTATTTTTTTTTTTTTACAGATGCTGGAATCCAGAAATTTCTTCACCTGGGGCCTACTGGGGATGGCAATAAACCAAAAACTAACCAAGCTGTGGGAATACAAACCTGTACATCTTTAGCTGAACCACTACAATTGATGTTCTGTTTCTTATGCCTGTTCAGTGTTTTGTTTTTGTTGTTTTGTTTTGTTTTTTTTTGTCCTGTTTGATTGTGCAGGTCAGTAACTTTTCTTTTTCTATTTAAATAAATTCTGTTTAAATAAAGATGCTTCTTTGTGTAGCTTTCTGTACCATTTAACATTTAAGGCTAAAGGTGTGAAATGTGCAATGCACTGCAACTTTGTAGAGTGTCTTACATGTGTCTATAACCTCTATTTAAAGATCAAAGATCACATATTAAAATATTAAATATATGAAACCATATATTTCATGCATATATGTCTAATTTGTATATAACATAATAAAAACGTACATATATCTCACATATATTAATAATTATATACATTTCATATATGGCAATACATGTATTATACATACATAAACATATATTTTTGTATGGGGTAGACTTATATGTCAATATATGAAATTGTTCCATTTTCTAATAGGAATCATATATGGATATGGCATATATAAAACATGTATTCAATATATGGGTATTTCATATATGCACATATATTACATTTCTGTATGGGTACACAGGCTAAATAATCAGAAATTAAGCTTAACTTGTTATTGATGCAATGAGCAAAAACTAGTTTAGCCTGTATGAGAAATGTCCGCTATAAGGAAATATCACAGTTTGTTTATTCACGTGTGCGTGTGTGTGTGTGTTTGATAAAGCGCAACAAATGGTTCACTGAATGGGTGTATCACTGTGCAAAACTTTATCAACTATCCTTAGACATACGTTTGTTCTTATTTGAAGAATTAAAAAGACAAACTGTTTCATGTATAATTAGATGTATTATGCAGCATGATATAAACAAGACATGAAATTAGCCGTTTGTTAATTATATTTTTAATTATTGTAATGAAGCAAAAGTGACCCCTGCTGGTGTTATACATCATTCACTTTTAATGAACAAGATATTCACAGATGTGTGTTCGCCTGCTGAAATACAGAGGAAATGCTATTTATTGTTAAATTATACTTTAGGTGGACTCGCACTGCCATGAATCAGTCTGATTTAAACTAAACGACTAAATAAGATTAGCAAATGTGTGTGAGAAAGTAGGAGGAGAACGTAGGAGAACGTCATGCAGAAACGAGGGATTTTTTCAAGCAAGAGCTGCGCTCCCTCTTGGTAAAAGGGGACATAAAACACGTAGGGGAGCACGGGGCACAACCTACTTTTTGAATTTCTTAGTTTGTGCCCACTTTGGGTTGAGAGTATAAATTTTTATCCACGTTAATTTCACACTTGTCTAGTACAAATATGTAGTACAAAAATATTTTTCGTTATTTACCTCAAAAGAAAGGAAGTGAAATGTGACAACATGCCTCGTAGGTGGGATACATTGTAACATGTGAGGGGCACGTTGTAACATATGACAGCTTAAAATCTGATCGACTGAAAAAAATATACACCACAAACTAAAATATTTTGTTAATAAAATAAATTATTAACTTTTTCAAGTAAAATAATGGCTTTTTAAAGAAATAAAAATGACCTAATTTTTGAGTTTCCTGGGACGGCCCTGATCACAATAATGTGCGCAAATAGATGAAACACATTCACACATTAAAAAAGAGAGAGAGAAAAAAAACACTCCCCTCCCTCCAAACACAGGTGTAACATTGAGAGGGAGACGAGAGGCGAGTGGATCCATGTGCAAGCTTTTATTTACATGACGAGACAAAGACATGGTCAAGCAGGCAGGGTCAGAACAACAGCGAACAGGTATGTATGGGCGAGACACAAGAATAGTCCGAGGGGCAGGCGTAGATCGATCCGTGGCTAACGTAATCCGATAGGGACAAGGCAGAAGGGGGAGATCCGTGAAACAAGCGAGTAGTCCGAAGGCAGGCGGAGAGACAGACGAGACTAAATAGCCAGGCGAGAAAGCTATACACGGGGAACACGAGAACTAGGGAAACAACAATGCAAATAAGGACAACGATAATCACAATACTCTGTGACTAGCATAAAGAAGACCGGGGCTTTTATCGCCTGATTGGTCACAGGTGCTGACCCAATCAGCGCGCTGGATGACGGGAGATGTAGTCCGGGGTGTAGTGCAACAGTCTGTGTGTAAAGACAGGGCGAGAGTGACATCTGGTGGTGAGCGGACCGCAGGTCACCGACCAGATTCATGACAACAGGTCTCAACAAACACGAGACACATAAACGAGCCAAAATGCTTTACATTTCTTGAAATAATCATTTCTGAACATTAAACATCGATTGTCAGTCTTTATTCACCTGTTTCTTGTAAAATCCATAAAAATAAATAGTGAAAATTACATCGCTAATGTCATAAAATAGCATAGTTTGTTAATCGCAGACAGATTGTAACACAGTGTTACAACGTTCCCTATCAGCGCAACTGGAATTTAAAAGTGGTTAGTGTCTTCTGATGGTTTGCCAAGCATTAATAAACTATCTAAACTGATAAATAACAGATTGGAGATTAAAATAATACCATATTTTTCTCATTTTAAATAAATACTGAGCTGAAAAATTTACTTTAACTATGGTAAAATAAATATTCAGCGATATATCTTCAAAAAGCCTTTTGAATTTTGGCGCACTTTTTTCTCTGTATTTCAGTGTTGCTATGGCAACTAGTAAATACCATATTTGGTTATGCTAGTGTAATACTTGTTTGTGGGTGTTTTTGGGGCTTTAATACTGAGTAAGTTACAAGATTAATAAAATAAAACCCTCAGACATGGACGAGCTCTTAAGGCCATCTCTCCTTTCCATTCTCCAACTCCTCTCTCCTTCGTCATAATAAAAGTCCTCACAACAATATCCAACAACACAAAATGGATACTGCTGAATTAACATTAAATATTTAAATATAACATCAGCATTTATTTTTCCAACATAAACTCTGTAGTTACACAACCCTGTTAAACTCAATTTAAACTCTTACACTAGCATGTGTGGAAATATTTAAACCACGTGTGTTATAACTAACCCCGCGTTAGTTTGTGCTCCGCGCTCCCCTACCACCCTCAGAGAGAAAGGCAAAGTTTTACAGCTGATACTTTATTGTGCCATTGTCTAATTTTAGATTTGAGGGGTCTGATCCCTGCTCTTAGGACATAGATGCCTAGCCTCAAACTCATAGTATCACAAACTCAATTTGAGGATTGGTTTGTGACATCAGATTTAAAGGATGCATCAAGATTCTGCCTGACACAAAGTTTCTCAGGTTTGTTTTCAGGGGTGAAACTTATCAATAAGAAGTTCTTTATTTTGGCCTAGTCTTAATTTCATGCATATTCACCAAGTCCATGGATGAGGCACTAGCACCTCTATGACTCCAGGGCATCTGTGTACTGAATTACAAAAACAAATTACTCATAAATAGCTCAGTCAGATGAGTTAGTGCCACTACATTGAGATAATGTGTTCACAAGTGTACTTTCTTTCAGTCAGAGAACAACTTTTCAATGGGTAGTGTGGGATTTGACCATGATGTAGGCAAATATAAAGTTGCATAATATAAGTAGTAAACATAAAGTATATAAATGATAAATTAAAAATGATCACAAGATAGAGATGCAGGATTTTGAGAATATCATTACTGTTGATTGGTCTTGATATTGTAAAAATGATTATTAATGTCAATTAATAAAATCCATGAACAAACATTTTTGTGTGTTGGGAAACGGCATGTCATATTCTTGACATTTTTCACACTGGTTATTTTAGAAGCATGAAAAACAAAATGGGTATTCAAATTGGGATTAAATCATATACAGAAGGCCAGCTATGAATGTTCCCCATCACTGAAACAGATGACTGAAACAGTCCAGTACAAACTCACTATGCTCTCTCGAGAAAATTCCCACTGTAATCTTTGAATATAGCAGTCTAAACTGTAAAATGAATCTGTTCTTTACATCGTATTTGCACTTTTTTTCTTTCAGTGAGTGCAAAAACCTTTTGCAACATGAGCAGATCTAAACATAATACTGCAATCAACACTTTTCATTCGTTTTCAGATTTCACTTTAACTGGACAATCTTAATAGATTTAGTTCAGATGAGCAGGGAAATGGCTCCATTATCTTTAGTTTGAAGGGCATTTATATTCATTTTGGTGGTATTTTTCCCTCAAACCGGTGGCTTATTTGATATTGCTCCTCAGCGACTCCATCCACAAGTAGTAGAGTCCATATGGCAGAGGTATGACAGAGTGGAAGTGGATTTATTTGCTTCCGAGGAGACAACCCACTATCCCTTCTGGTCATCCTTACACCCCCAGCTCTGTTGGGGCTGGATGTCATGATGCAGGGGTGATGCATGCCTTTCCTCTGATAACTTTGCTCCCAGCAGTTCTAGTAAGGGTTCACTTAGACTGAGTTGACCTTTGTGTCTGGCCTCTGAGGTACAGGTTTTAGACTCTAATAGACTCTATAGAGCTCCTTATATTAGGGAGTTGTATGCCCTAAAATGACAGCTGATCATATTACGGGGCAGAAAGCATGAAGTGAACCCAGCGTACTGCCTAGTTGGTCAAATGTCCAAAGCTCTTGCTAGGGCTGCACCTTACAAGATGTCTGTAGTGTGACAGGATGGTCCTCTTTGCATTTGCTCATCAGGTTCCACAGTCTTGATGTGGATTGGACCCCAGGATCTAGACTTGGGCATGGAGAAGCTGGGGACGAGATGCTGTGTCACGTTGCCACTCCCCAGTTATGTCCGTGCATCTTCTTTAGACAAATTAATGTGTTTGGTGCGCATTTCGGCCATCTGTCTATGGACTATGGACTGTCTATGTTTCGACACACCATGACATCCAAACATCTTGCCAATTGGATTGGTATATTTAGATATGTGCTTCAGACACCAGCTCACATGAAAGCATTCCCATAGGGTTGAAAGCTGATGCAGCATTGTAGTGAACAACAGTCAAGATGGCATTCCAAGGATCAGTTTATGGCAGAGCCCTTCCTAACTGCCAGGTTTGGAGGGAGATGTGCCACACTGTGATTGGATCTTGGTGGAGTAGAATAAACAAATGTTCAGAAACATCAGATAAGATGCCAAGACAACTGCCAGACACCTCTAGCAGGACAGGGAGGGAGACCTCCTGCACCCACGACCACCTAAAAGAGGACTTCTCATTGGACTATGGGTTGACCCTCACCAATCCTAAGGTTTAGGAATGATTGCCATAAAAATTCCTTCTGAACTCTGGATGCAACAGCAGTGGCCGAAACAAAGAAAGGCCACAGAGATCCATTCAAATCCATTCATACCTATGTTTGGAGACCTTAAATTGACGTAACCCTAACCATATTCACGTCACCCTCACATAAAGTACGGTTTATGTTGATGGCCATTGACTGTTAACGTAACAGTTCACGGAAGCAGGCCGAATAACATATTACGGTATAAGTGAGCGATTGTTTAGCAGTTTCCCATCATGTTTGGACTCTTTTTGCTCCTCATGATGTGCATAACAATTTGAAAGAGGTTTGGTAAAGAAATATTGCATAAAATGTTAAAGACACTGTTTAACTTTGTACTCCACTATATGCAAATAAGTTCCACACTAGGGCGGGCAACACCATGGCCACCACGGACACAAGCGGCCAATCACATTCCTGGAATGGAGAGGCGCCAGATCTCCATCAGAAAGGGATAAATGTACCCTTCCAAAAGACACACCTTGTTCTGAGTCTCCGACACGGTTGAGGCAACAGCAGATCAACAACGTTCTGAGTCTTTCATCCAGAGAGACTGTAACAGACCATCTGTGTTCTGATTTCCAATCCTGCAAGGGAAAGGACACTTACAGACGCAACGTCCTGAGTTTCTGGCCTGACGAGGAAAGAGACTTTAAGACAGCTAAGGTTCAGCTCAGGTCTTGAGTAACCTTTTTTATTGCATTCGGCTGCCCTTCAGTTGCAAAGGACCCAGCAGTGACGGACCCCGTCTGACTCTTGCCACTCCGAAAGCAGCGCAGCCCAGTCCGCAAAGGACCTCCACATAGGCAGACACTGCCTGCAACACACGGCTCCTCGACGACGCAGCCCAGCTGCAAAGGACCCTGTGAAGACCCATCTGACCCAGCTGCCCGGTCCATGCTCTAAGGACCCCTTTGGCACAACAGAAGTTCAGCAATCTCCAGGTCAGCGCATCGACGGCTACCGGAACGCAACTCTGTGCCCTCCCCACTGTACGCAATCTGCATCACCAGTGGAAGACGTCTCTGCCGCCGGACTGATCACCCGACCACGTGGAACGTAACTATAAACTTACCAAACCTCTTTCCTAAAGACCTTGGCTTAGTTTATACCTGCAGCCTATGTTTTCTAACCTGTTTAGATAACATTTACTTGGGGTCAGCATTACAAACGATAGCTATATTGTTTGTTCAAAGATAAATAAGCAGTTATTTATCGTTAAGTCTACCAGAGCCATTAAGTGGTTTTCCATAAGCAACATTACCACAGAAATCTCTTCCATTGCTACATTCAGCTCAACAGCATTGCATTCTGCCATTCTGTATTCACTCCATTTATCTGCTTTATGATTTATTTGATATCTTTTTTCCATGCGTAGTTGCCTATTATCTATTAGCAGTGCATATTCATTTATTGGTTTTATCACTAGTTGTTGTATTTACTCTTGCATATCTATTGTTAATAAATTTCATTAATTTTATTACAATTGTGTCTTCCTTGTGTCGATCATCCAAGGCTCTACTAGCTAGCAAAACCACCAAACTTTCAGATAAATCAGTTGACCAACTCCCTCCAGAGTGCAATTCTCAAATTATTGAACGTATTGCCGAATTAACAGTCCTTGACTGATGCATTGAACCAAGCAAGGTGGGAACTGGTCACCTGATATACTCACATCTGCACCTGAGTGACGTGTGACCCAAAAATCACAGCGTCATTGGTGACGTGAGTCCCCTTTACTACAGCATCTTGTTCACCTTTCAGGGAACCGGGCTACATAAATCACTTATATGTTTTTGGTTGACAGGGTACAATATTAATGGTGCAGTCCTGTGCCCTGTTGTTGTTAGACACAATAAGGATATATTGCACTTACATTATTTCCCAGTGTTTAGGAAATGACAGGTTTTGTCATAACATAGATCAGAGGTAGACAACCCTGCTCCTGGAGGCTACTATATGGGCTATTATATAGCCCATATAGTAGCTATACTACATAGTTTAGCTCTTAAAGCTATTTAAAAGGTAACGCGACATGGTAAACATATTGTAAAGGGATAAAGAACAAAGATTTCCTCAGCTATGAGGAAATCTTTTACTTCTCCTTTGTTTTTGACTGGTATTTCCAGACTTTCAAGTACCTTTCTTGGAATTGTTGGTTGACTTCCATCATAAAGAAAAAAAATATACACTTGGATGCATGTGTTTACGTATGATGATAAAGATAATGAGATGCCTGTTTTTCTTCATTCTTAATTTGTTGATTTGTTTACTTAAGCTATCATGTTGCTCAAGAGCACTCCCTGATCCTCTATCTTCTTACCTGTGAAATCTGTAAGGTTTTGAAAAGTGAACGTTAAATAACAGCAAAATATGAGGGGAGATTGGACTTGAGGAAAGTGCAGCCAAGAAGAAAAAAACTTGACTCCTTCAGGCCTCAGTCCCTGAAAGTGTTCCCTCCCAGAGAGAGTCTGACATTTACAGAGCTGTCTATAAGCCACTCTTGCTGTGTGATTAGGGTCATTGTCCTGTTGGAATGTGAGTCTTCTGCCCAGTCTGAGGTTCTGAATGCTTTGGACTGGGTTTTAATTAAGGCTATCTTAATTTTTGGTGCATTGAGTATTCCTTGTCCTCTGACAAGTCCCTCAGTCTCTGCCGCTGAAAAAAAAAAAAAACACAGCCCCACAGCATGAGGCTGATACCACCATACTTTTCTATTGGGATGGTATGCTGCATGTGATGAGCAGTGCCTGGTTTCCTCTATACATTATGCTTGGAATTGAGGTTAATCAGACCAGAGAATCTTGTTTCTCACAATCTGAGAGTATTTTAGGTGCTTTGTTACAAAATCCAAGTGTGCTTTCATTTGTCTTCACTGAAGAGGATTGAGTTTGGCCACACCGCTATAAAGCTCAGATCAGTGGAGTGTTGCAGTGATGTTTGTCCTTCTGTAAGTTTCTCCCATCTGCATATATGATTGTGGAGCTCAACTAGAGTGACCATCAGCTTCTTGGTCATCGGTCTTACCAAGGCCCTTCTCCATCAATTGCTCAGTTTGGCCAGGAAACCAGCTCTAGGAGCAGTCCTAGTTATTCCAAACTTCTACCATTATGGATAATGGAGGTTACATGCTTCTGTGAACCTTCAATGCAGAAGAATTGTTTTTTTTCTGAACTCTTCCCCACAACTGTGCCTTGACGCAATCCTGTGTCTGAGCTCTACAGGCAGTTCTTTTGACCTCAGGGCTTGAATTCTAATATGCATTTTCAGCTGTTAGACCTTTTATTGAGAGGTGTGTGCCTTTCCAAATCATACTCATTTAAATGAGTTTGCCACAGGTTAACTCTACTCGAAGAGTAGTAACATCTATAAGCAATATAAATGCTTCTGAGCTCAATTTCAGGTCTGCCAGAAAAGGGTATGAACACTTATGCAATGGAATCATTTTAGTTTTTTTTTTTTTTCTAATAAATTTGCAAAGTTGTTACACATTTGTTTTGTGCTTTGTCATTATGGTGTATGGACTAGACTGATGTGGGGAGGGAAAAAGTAATTTAAAGCATTTTAACATAAGGCTGCAACACAAGACGTGAAAAAATAAAGGGGTATGAAAAAAAACCTTGGATCTTTCAGGCCCCAGTCCCTGAGAGTGTCCCCTCCCGGAGAGAGTCTGGTCCCACCTTTACGTCGCGTGACAGATTCTTTTCGGGGCTCTTAGCGGGCATCTTTACTTATCCCATTACCTCTGGTGTTGCAGGAGGTGGAACAAACACCATGCAAAGGCCTGGGGAATGGTGACTCCATCCACAAGTAGTGGAGTGGTGGTTCAAGATGCCTACCCTCGAACTTCTAGTGTCACAATTCCAATTTGAACCTTGAGATAATCCTCAGCTCTAGAGCTCCTTCTACTAGGAAGTTATATACCCTGAAATGACAACTGTTCATATCATGGTGCAAAAAACATGAAGTGAACCCAGCTTACTGCCCAGTTGGTCCTTTGAGGCACGTGGTTTAGCTTTGCCTCTAGTGGTCAGGGCCCACTCCATTTGGAGTCTAGCATCTTGCAAAGCCATTGCTAGGGGTGCACCATTACAAGACATTTGTGTCCTAACAGGATGGTCCTTTTTGCATATATTCATCAGGTTCTACAGTCTGATGTGGATTGGGCCCCAGGATCTAGAGTCCTTCAGGGCTAATCCAAAGTATAGTCTGTGCTCAGTAAGTGTCTGTGCCTACACACAGCCATGCTTGATTGCCTTGAACATAGAGAAGTTAGAAAGGGTCCCTGAGAGGGGATGAGATGCTGTGTCACGTTGTAACTCCCCAGCTACACTTGTGTGCCTTTTTTTAAGGCAAATTAATCTGTTTGGTATGCATTTCTGGCATCTTTTTGACATGTTACACCTCACCATGATATCCAAACATCTTACCAAAGTTATTGGTGTATTTGAATATGTGTTTCAGACACCAGCTCACACGGAAGCATTCCCATAACATTGAAAGCTGAAACAGCATCTTGTCCCCCTCTCAGGGAACCAGATTACATATGTAACCTATACATTTTTGGTTGACAGGGTACAATGTTAACTGTCCTGTGCCCTGTTGTTGTTAAGCACAAAAAGGATTTGTTGCACTTACATTATTTCCCAGTTTATAGGGAATTACAGGTTTTGTCATAAATCAGGGGTGGACAACCCTGATGCTGGAGGCTACTATCTTGCCTAGTTCAGCTCTTAAACCCATTAAAAAGGTAATGTGTCAAAGTAAATTTATTGTAAGGTATGAAGAACAAAGATGTCCTCAGCTATGAGGAAATCTTTCACTTTTCCACAGTTCTTGACTGGTATTTCTAGACTTCCAAGTGCCTTTCTTGGAATTGTTGGTTGACTTCCACTATGAAGAACATAATGTACACTTGAATGCATGTGTTTGCTTGTGATGATAAATGACATGTCTGTTTTTTCTTCATTCTTAATCTGTTGATTTTTACTTAAGCTATCATATTTCTCAAGAGCACTGCCTGATCCCATATCTTCTTACCTGTGAGATCTGTAAGGTTCTGCAAAGTGTTGAATAGCAGTAAAATATGATATTTTAGTTTTCTTACCTATAAATACTGATGTAATTGAAAGATGTATTGTTGTTGTATTATAATTGCTGTACTATAAATGGTATTACTCAGTTCTTTCACTGACTTTATCTCAGATGTTTCTCTTAAAATTCCTTAAGAATATAATTAAGACAATTGTTGACCTACAGTTTAGTCAGAGTGTAGTTAGCGTGGCTTAGAGGTAAACCAGAAAAACACATATCTGTTTATCTCTGCCAACTTGAATACTAACAATGCATGATTGACAGGGTTGATGGATTAACAAAGAAAAAAGTCATTCCTTTTACAGTAAAAGGAAGAATTAGGGGCAATTCCTCTTCACAAGAATATGTTATCTGAAAAAGTTACACAAGATAATATCAAAGATTAGAGGGTGCAAACAGAATCTGGAGGGCAGATGCTGGTCACACAGACTGGAGATCAACTGAAGATCTCACCTTTGAAAGACTATGATAAAATAGATGATGGAAACAGAAGATGTGCAGTGCAGAGATTCTGTTAATAGCTACTTTGTTCTCAAAGTCAAGACCTTAAGTGATAAAAGAAGAGGTAAAGAAAGCGCTGAGAATTAGAAATTGAATACGTTTCTGGAAGGAAACAGATTCAGAACTTTAAAGCATGTGAGACTAGCAGACTTGTGAGAGAAGTTATAGATGCATCTATGTATATGCAGATGTACAAATTTTACTACAACAAAATCCACACAAGGCCACACTGATTTTGAAAATTAAATTGATGTGCACAAGCAATCAATACAATATGCCACAAAACAATTGTCTATTCAACAACGCAGACAGCTACAACAACAACAACATTTCTATGTATTTTCAAGCACGTGCACATCTCCAAGTATGTGCACATCTAAGAAAACAAACAAGAGGGAATGCATTTCAAAACAAAACAAAACAAACATAAAAAAGCTCTACGAGAATGTATTGTATTCGCTAGCTAAAGAATTAAGGATTAATAATAAAATAATTTTAAAAAACAATCTGTTGGGGAGAAAACATTAGTGAGGTTCAGTTATGTTTTATCAGTTTGTGGGAATTCGTGTGATATATACACTGGGTAGAAGTCTCCCCACTACCCTACAGGACAAATATACTTATGATTTTCAGATTGTAAAAGCTTTCCCAATAATACCAACATTACAACAAAGCTAAAATTCAGAAATTCACCTTCACCAGTCACTCAAAATATTGTACAGTATTTGTGACATTAGCAACTTATCCATCATTACCAAAGAAATGTTTTAAAACATGAAAAAATAAATTAATAAACAATAGACATTTTACAGTACAGTACATTTAGGCTGTTTTATTGACAGTAATTTTCTACTTAAAAAAAACATTTTCTGCCTTTTTTCACCTATATGTTTGGTAAGTATCGACTTAAAGATTTCCGCTCACTCCAAATTAGTCAGGACTGAAAATAGTGGCTTTCATTAAGTCATTAGATGACAGATAGATATTGACACAGTTGTAGTTATTTCAAACCCTAAAAAAAATAAACTGCTCACCTAATAAAATATAATACAACAAGTTCAATAGCAACAGTTTTGTTGTTCCCTGTATTTACTTCCTTAATGCAGAGCCAAACAAATCACTTCACCCCAAACAAAGAGATTACATTGTATTCTGTCTGTCATGCAGACACAGAGGAGACAAATAATTATATTCTGTTCATGCTGTACAACTGGTTTTGTTTCAGTGAAAGTGTTGATATAAATCGGTCCCCTAACTTCACACACAAACCTTGAATCTCAGGCCACAGGCAGAGGAATTTCTGCAGTTGTTTAAGACAACTAAATTTTGAATGTACCTCTTTTGTTATACACATCAATGTGGTTAGTCCATTTTAAGTCATTTACTTTGCATTGCATATCTTGTCTTCAAACCCACCCTCATGTACAAATACACAGATTTTACAGGGCAAGAAAACTATTTCTCTTCTGGTTTATAATCTGATTTTTGATCAGATAATGCATGTTACATGACAGAACTGGTATCATCGTCCTGTTTTGTTATATATAAGCTCAAAATGTAGTGAACAGTGTGTGAGTTGAGTATTACTGGGAAAACAAGAACACACATACCAACTAAGAACTATTATTTTCAACATGTTTAGTTTATTTTTTAATAACTTGCTCTGTTTGTTTTTTTTTTTTTAGCTTTAAACAACTGCTTAAAATAAAAAAGAGTGGAGCTGGGGGGAGTGGTTATTAATGCTTTGTATAAAAAATTATGATTAAAAAATCTGTTAGTTTTAATATTTTGATAGAGTTTTGATCAGCACATTTGATCAGCTCAAACTTGTAATAGTTATTTTCTGAGTTTTTAATCACCTGTGAAGTAATGTACAAAGTAATGTACTTGAAAAGGTTTACTGGAAAACTTTTTACTTTTACATTACCTAAACTAGTTCTGATAATTATCTAATATTACTATTCATTCATTATTTATTCCAGAAATGTGTCAGGTGACTTACGATACAAACAAGGAAGAAATTCCTTCTTAAAATATTTTCTTCTTAAAAACAAACAAAAAAAAAAGTTCCGAAACATTCCTCATCTGAATGAATGAAAATAAGAGGCTGGACCACCATAGTAGTATAAATGAAGGCATGGTTTAACCATCCTACTCAAGGAACACCCTCTCAGGCTCAACTACAGGTAATGTCATCATATAACAATTAACAATATAATACTCTACATCATGAAAATGTATTTATTTGTGAATACAGTAAAAAATAATAATAATGTATATATTATTCTGCATTATTTGGTATCTTTAATCTACAAATTGCTATCTAGATTCTCAGAGAGCAGTGGACAGCTAAGCAATCCAAAATGCTGCATCATTTTGTGGTACTTTCTGCCCTTTGTGCCATGAGCATGACCATGCGTGAGTATTACTAACTGTTCAGCTCAATACAAATAAAGTGCAATAAATAAATCAACATTGACTAACTGATTATGTATCAAGTGCTTACGTTTTAACAATAATTTGTGCTGTATAACTAAAACAGTCAAAATCAAGGTTCCATCTGGAACCAAAAAAAAAAAAAAATGTTTTTAGTGTTGAATGAAAAATAAAACTAATTTCAGTCACTTACAGCTGATAATCTATTACCTTTGCAGCTTTACCTGATTTTTACTCATACTCCCCTGCTGCTGGGGACGGCAGTGGAATTGAATTTTCCACTGCACACGAGGATCGCATCACTGGAATCAGAGTTTATGAATATCCCAACTATGGATACTACAATAACTACATCAATGGGTAGGTTTCCCCAAACACCACTAGTCAGTCACACACTGAATAACATCTTCTTATCAAGTCCAAAAGAACCTAATCTGTTGTAATTATTTGACACATAAAACCATTTTGCAACAAATTATACACTTTATATTTCATGCAGCATATTCAACATTCTATTTTCTGTTTTTACATTCTGCATTGTTTTTTTAATGGTCTAGTTATAAGATATTTAGCTCTGCATTATTTAACAATAATGGCATATACTGTATCTGTTTAGGATCCAGTTGAGATATGGCAGTAACTGGACAGAAATGGCTGGCGTGAACTATTATGGGAATGAAAAGGAAATGACACTCTTCAACAATGAGCATTTTGTTCAGATCTCTGGAAAGTATTATGCTGGTTACATTAGTGAGGTTATGTTTGTCACTAACGAGGGGCGCTCTATTAAAGTTGGGCAGCCTTATGGAATTTCATTTAACTTCTACCCAACCCACGATGGAAGTGAACTACGTTTCATCAGTGGTCGTCAGAATGGATTTGCCCTCACCTCCATTGGGGCTCATTGGGCTGTCTACTACAATTCCACTTCATAATGTCAGAAATGTGTGTATGTGAGGAAAAAGCCAGTTAACAAGTAGTCTACTCATGCATATTTTTCCTGAGCTCTTTATGAGGGATGACATTTTGGGACTTTCTGAGCTTTCAGCATTATTTGAATGGTTTCTGGTTATTAATTAATTAATTAATTGAACACTAAGAAGACTGGAATGAAATTGTTTTACTTCTAATGATGATTTAACACAATAATTCCTACAGACTCTTGTAACAATGATTTTATAACAAAATTAGTGAGATCTGTTAAATATTCCTAACCTATATTAACCTGAATTACATTTTCATGTTTAATGTCACTACTATGACTGTTAAAGGAGGACAAAGAAGGTGGGTGACAAAGAAGGGTGTAAACCCAAAAACCACTGACACCTAAAAATGAATGATTTTCCAAGTTGGACAAACTCTCCACATAATAAATATACATATCATGAATATGTTTTTTTTTTTATTATTATTTTTTTAATTTCAGGCATTTTTCTTACCCAGGGGCTTTTTGTTAAATTTTTATTTTTTTATTTAAATTTAATTTTTTTTTTTATTAAAGCCAATTATAAAACTTGAAGTACTGAAGTTGATTTTAATTAAAACAACTGATAAAGTTTTTCATGTTCTATGAAGGTCAAAATAAAACTGCCTTAACAAAATGTTTACTATGCCTTTATCATTTATTTTTGCTATTTTTCAAATGCCTTTTATGTATCCACCTTTTTCTGCAACGCGAAAGTAAGCCTATGGGTGAGACTTCTAATTCGTTTTCTGCTATAGGGAAATAATGAGAAGAATAACAACGTGCAGTAAATGGTAAAACTGTTTGCACTACAAACCAGTGTGCTCATAAGTAAGATGATACATAACAATAATATGGTAATTCACACCAATTTGCAATATCAAGCAGCAAAAAAAGCTCTGTTGTACAGCTAAAAATAGCTGGACATGGATGAGACCAGAAGCCAGACCCATAAAATTTACAAATGGCCTCACCCACTCTTACAGGAAGAAAAAGGTGGATAGATTTTATTGTGTTTATCCTTAACCAAAACTTTTGATCAAACTTTACAAATTCATATATATGTATATATATATATATAAGAGATTTAATACATATTTAAAACTCCACACAGCTGTGCCATCATTTGGTGACATTGGTTCAGCTTTGTTGAGAACCAGACAGCAATTTTCAAGCCAACTGTGAAAAATGAATCGCGTAGACCAGTGGTTCGCAACCTGGGGGCGAGATCCCCACTAGATTTCGCTAAAGATTTACAAGGGGCCGCCAAGCTCACTCTAATTTGGGGGTTGCAAACAGGGATGAACCGGTTACAGTTTGACCACAACCAAGATGAATTTCCCTACAGTTAGTACTACTGTTTAATATACTGTATTATCATTAAAACTGTATTTGTTTACCATGATTGGAAAAACTCACATAAATACTGTCCAACATTAAGCAAAGTTAGTAATAATCTCACACAGTCGCAGCATGCCGCGTAGGTTTCGTTTTGCCAGCAGAAGTGAAAGGTTTTACAGAGGGAAATTATACGAATTAAAACATGAATGAATTATATGAATGTACCTCTGAAGGGAACCGACTATCTTCAGAAAAAATTCTGTGTTATTTCCGTTTCATCTACGTCATACTGCCTAATAACAGTTCATTAGCGCAGCTGCTTTGTTTATAGCGTTTACTGAGGAAACGTCTCACTGTACCATGTGCGCCACCTGCTGTCAGACAGTGGAGTTATATTTTCTTTCAGCCTGTCTCTCGTCCCGTTGTTGTTCAAACCAACACAAAAATCAGACCGAATTTTATGCACAGTTGTAAATTTTAACCGGTTGATAGAAAATAACCTACTGTGCATTGTAAATTTCAGATAAAAGAAGCCTAATCATTCATCATTATGACTTATCTCTTTTCTTAAAAAATGGTTTTACGTGTGAAACGTGATCATTTTAAAACTTTTTTTGTTAAAACTTTATTTTAATATGTCATACATATTAGTAGATAGCATGTTATGTTGTTGTTAATGCCATGTTAATGTTTTATGTTTCTGTTGTTGTTGGGATATAGATAGATAGATCCATAGAGCACCATAGAGGCTGTGTCAGTCGTAGGTTTCAAAGACGAATGCCAGGACATTACTTTCAACTGAGCTAGCTTTTAAAAGAGCATCTTCATCCTTATTGAGAATGTCTGCAGGACCTAAAACAACAATTGAAAACAATTTAGCTTTCAGCACATTTACATATTGCACTCATTAAAACGCATTTGATGGAGACGATTACCTGACTAAATATTAACTTGCTTTAGGTGGGGCCCATCTAGGGATCATATGCAAAACCCATCTGGGTTCTATCTAAATATGGGTTTTAAGTGGGTTTGTCCACGGGTTCCATGTTGGCCCCATGCGACTTATCCAATGTGGGTTTATGTAGGATTTCACTGGGCTTTTAGGTGGGGACCCATCTAGGGATCATATGCAAAACCCATCTGGGTTCCATCTAAATATGGTTTTACATGGGTTTGTCCACGGGTTCCATGTTGGCCCCATGCAACATACCCATGTGGGTTTTATCAGGATTTACCTGGGCTTTAGGTGGGGCCCATCTAGGGAACATATGCAAAACCCATCTGGGTTCCATCTAAATATGGGTTTTACATGGGTTTGTCCACGGGTTCCATGTTGGCCCCATGCAATTTACCAATGTGTGTTTTATTTAGGATTTCACTGGGTTTAAGGTGGGGCCCAACTATGAAACATACACAAAACCTACCTAAGTCCCATCTTCAAACTCTATGTGGGAACTACATGGGATAAAGTATGGCTTGCAAGTGGGATTAAAAAAAGTTTTAGGCCCGGTTTCACAGACAGGGCTTAATATAAGCCAGGAGTAGGCCTTAATCAGTACTAGTTATTCTAGGGCATTTAAGTACCTTTCATGAACGTATCTTAAAATAGGCTTAGTTAGTCAGAGACTACAGAGTCCTGGAGTAATTTAAGTAAGCTTAAATGAGAACACCTGAGATAGGCCTGATTAGGTTGAGTATAAGCACATGCTGTTGGTCTGATGGTGTTCATTAAAACCTGAAATGGACTACAAAACACTATTGTTGGTTTAAATCTTGACACAAAGCAATGGCAGAGGCAAAAAGAATTTGTTCAAAAAACTTTAGTGAGTATGAAAAAACACTACTAAAACAAATTTTGACAAACTATCCAGTTATTGAAAGCAAAACCCACACTACTGCTAGTGAACAAAAGAAAAGGAGTGCTTGGAATTCCATTTACAATGAATTCAATGCAAATGAAAATGCAACCACAAGAACAATACAACAACTTCAGGTGAGATTTCTTTGTTATTATCATTGCACACTTCTCATAGTTATATTTTTGTCACAATTTATAATGAATGATATTTGCCTGTATAGACTCTGTGGAAGAACCTAAAACTGGCTTTGCAGAGATAAGACAGAATGCAGAGATAAGAAGACAGCGATTTATTACTGGTGGTGGACCACCAAATAAAGACAAAACTGATGAAGTGGGTGACTTATTGTCTGGAATAATACAGAACCAGCAACCTCTGGAAGGTATACCAGATGATGATCACTTGAACAGTTCAGATGAAGAACTGAGCACAAATGGTACGTAAGAAAGAAATTGGTTACTTTGGTACATATTCCACTCTTTTTATTCTTCTTAAGGATCATGTGAGTTTATTTATGCTTCTGTGTTTTTTTCCCCACAGAACAGAGGGATCTGAACAGGTTGGAAGAGCCAGAGCACAGTGAGTGTGTGCCCTCCACATCTGCTCCAGCATCCCTGACAAAAGATGCTGCCACCACCTTTCAGAATAGAGCAAGCAGGATGACCATCCATGAAAAGTTAGCCAGAGAATTTCATGAGCAAAAAATTAAATTTATGAAGGAAGAGCATGAAATGAAAATGAGAATTCTACAGGTTGAATTGGATATGAAGTTGGAAGAAAGAGGTATGATACAAAAAAAGATACAGTAAGGAGACAGCTGTGATTACAAGCCATGGTGTGTAAAAGATGGGTAAAAAAAAAAGAATAATAAACAATTTGTCATTTACATATTCATGAGTGAAAGTATTTTATTTTACATTTTCAACCAGTATTGTTTAAGTGACTTTGTAAATTTTGCTGCACACTGTTTTAATTTTGTACAGAACATTATCAAGGAAAAATAAGCCATAGTAAATACATTCCATATTGAAATTCATCTTATCTAGCTGAAGTGCTGTAATGTGAATGCAGCTCTATGTGCAAGTCCTTGTTGGCCATTGGCTGCCTAGCCACTGCCACATCTGCTTCATCGTAATCTTCCATTGGAGGATCAGGACAGCAGCGCTGATTCAGGTAGTTGTGCAGCACCGCTGTAGCAATGATGACCTTGCAGCATCTTCTTGGGCTGAAACGAAGTGTATTGCGTAAACACTGGAATCGATTTTTCCATATTCCAAACATGCGTTCAACCATGCCTCTTGTTCGGATATGAGCTCTGTTGTATCTTTGCTGCTCCACTGTTGTGGGATTTATGTATGGAGTGAATAGAAAGTTACTCTGACCATATCCACTGTCACCAAGTAGAAGTCCACTATGCTGTCCTCTCTGAAACTGAACACACAATGAGGAGTTGAGAAACCTTTCCAACGCGCTACATTGTTTGCAAACTCTAAATTTGGTGTGCATACACCCTGAACATTGATTGAAAACCAGTTCTTACGGTTCCTGTACTCCTCAGCATCAGGAGTTGATGGACACTTGATGGGAACATGACATCCATCTATACAGCCAATGACACCTGGGAAGTGCCCATATTCATAAAATTGCACTTTGTAGTTGGCTTGGTCAGCAGCATCAGGAAACTTTATGAAAACACTCCTCAGTTCACAAATAGCTCTACAGACTTTGTGAACTATTCTACACACAGTTGCTTCACTGGCACCACACAAATCACCAGTTTCACGGTGAAAGGTCCCAGATGCCAAAAACCTCAATGTGAGCAGAACTTGGAGAGAACTGGGTAAAGGCCTTGCTCTCAGAGACAGACAGGAAAGTGTAGGTTCTATCAAAGATATTATCTCCAATGCATGTTGTTTGTACATGCGAAAGCGGTCTTGAAAAGCTGTGTCATCAAAGTAATGTAATGGATCACTCCTATCCAAAAGTACTCTTGCAGGCCTCTGTTGTGCACGTTGGTTTTCATTTAGATATTCCAAATATTCCATGCTTCCTCACAAACAGTGCTAAGCAGGAGTTAAACCTGCCTCCTTGAAGGATTAATTTAAGCTTCAATTTAGTCATAGACTAGCTATAATCCTCCCTCTTGCAATCAGCTTTGTTTAATCCAGAATAGGCTAAATCTGTGACTATTTTAATCTATATCTGTGCAAGTCACTTTGAGTTAAGACAGCTCAAGTGGGCAGTTTAGTCTGGGACTAGGCTTAAACCCTGTCTGTGAAACCGGGCCTTAAAGTTTTAAAGCATTAGCATACAGCAGTATACAGTGAGATTGAAATCTTTTCAAACTTCAATTTTATTGAAACTACCCATCATATTATGCTATATTCTGATACCTAATTGTTAAAATTATGTAATTGTTAAAGTTAACAAACATTTTGAACTTGTATTTGAACCAGTGTTTACTGAAAGCTTTGAACATTTGCACATAGAAAACAGAGACAGTAAGAAACAGCAGCAGCAACTATACATTTTTCAGTACTGCTTACACTGCAGACAGACATTTGTGCATTCTAGACACCCTCAATCCTCCTCTGTCTCTTGTCCCAGTAAACCATTTTGAGAGTTCCCTCTCAGATTCTTGCTGGTTGATCTTTGACATCAGTGCAGTCTTCTTAACAGCCTCTGCAAAACAAATATATATACAAATATATTTAAAATTAGTAAATTTTAAAATTTTGTCAGGAAGATGAGGTATGAAGATGCTTTTGTTTTTGTCAACTATTCCTTTAAGAGTCTCAGTTTTAATAACTTAAATTAGAGCTGCATGATTCTGGATATATAGAGAATTCAAATTTTTTTTAGTTTCAAACAGACATCAAGATTCTGAACATCAAACTAAAAATGAAGTGTAATTTACTAGAAGTTCTGACAAAATACTATGACTGCAGTCTATTTAAAATGTTTAATCTTGAATGATTTAAAAAAAAAAGTCTGAATTAATGATTCAATGACTCATGAATACATGTTGTTTCATTACTGGATGAATCTGTGTTTTTTAATGAATCTCTTGAATGATTCAATGACAAATACATGTGTTTAACAGTCACTTGTCAGCACCTACTGGTGTAATATCACTGAGATAATCTTTATCTGAATTGTCAACTTTGTTTCAAATGATTTGCTCTATTTTGATAGCTACTGTAGACATCAGTGATTATATCCAAACTAAACTTTTATCCCAGTACTTCTTCGATCTTTTGAATAATTGTAACAGAAAAAATAAGTGCTGCTGAAAAAGTGACACTGTTTTATTCCTACACATGATAACTGCCCTCTTTTTCTGGATCAGTAGGTACATTGACATGAAGCACTGTACTGCAAAAAAGCTCCATGTAAACAACTCAATCAAAATAAAAATGCTCAAACCGATTACAATTTCAATTACTTTAGAAAGGTAGGACAAACCTTTTCTAATTCATTACATACATACGTGACGCACACACATGAGAGATATAGCTATAGAAAGCTTGATATTTTTACTTTTAGATGAAGCCCCTCTTGCCGAAAACAAATATTCTTTGATGAAGTAAATCGCATGAAACCAACTCCATGTTCAATCTCTCCCGTCTGCTTCATTATTTTTAATTAGATCACGCCCACGAGATGCTTTCGCTTTCATAGTGTAATTGCCACGTGAGGGCGCGCGCCAAACGTAACCGCCCACAATCACCGTAAACAAAGCACCGAGACGTTTTCTTTTCCAAGTTCATCTGGGCTACTTGTCCTTTCTGTAAGAAGATGCGCTGTGAGGAATAAGAATTCAGAGGAAGAACACGATGTGACACACGGCGCGATCCACTGGAGGAGATATTTACATGAGTAAGTCTTTCTTTTATTAGCCTGCTTGTGTTAGTTGTTACCGTGTTACTGTGACAGAACTTGTACACATTTTACTAGTTAGACTTTTTTTTCAAACTATAATTCATGACTACAGCAAGTGAAACATCATGAAGTACGTTTCATTTCATTGCATCAAAATGTCTCACGACGCCAGGATGTTTTTAACGTTCTATACAATAGAAAACGATGCGATATAAGATAATAGTGTTTACACTTACGCTTAACAATAATAATATAGTTTCCCAAATATAAAACGTTTTTGTATTGTATAATACATACAAAGCATGCTTATGTTTATGACTTAAAGATCATATTATTTAGTTATTTATTTATCGTATAACAATAGGACGTAATATGAGTGTTTACACTGAGTGTAGATGTTTAACGTGAAAAACAATAATTATTACTTATATATAGATATAAAATGTCCTTTTTACGTTAGTACAAATGCGCGAGTCTATGGCTACAAACTCATACACACACACATATATATATATATGCTCCTGATATTAACATGCTCACAGATGTTTTTCTTATGTTGTTTGTTTTTTAGTGATCTGATACCTGCACAACAGATGAATCCTGCTGTCTTTCAAACTGAGAGCGCTGTACTAACATCAGATATTCAACTACACATATACTAGTGTAAAAAAGTTCCTTGACTACTGATGATGAGTTTAGAGATATCAGGTATGATTTACTTTTTTCACTTGTTGAACAGAATTCAGAAAACAGTTTTCAGAAACTACACAAAGTCTGTTCACTTCTCTGTGGTTAGATCAGGGTGTTCAATTGTGTGTATTTGACCTTCATTATGTATATTTTGATTATACTGTGTTGTAAATAAAATACAAACAATCTAAAACTCCATTCTTTGAATCTCTCATTGTTTCTTATCTGACAGTCACAGTCTCATTGATGGGCCATTAGGGAGGGCTCTTTGTCTCTCAGGTGTGAATTGCTAAATATTCATGGGTCATTGCCACTCCTTCGCATATTCCCTTTCGATCACAAAACATGTCTTAGAAAATTTACATCAATATATTGTTTTCTCTGAACGAGTTAACGAGATGATTTTCACATCATTTTGTTGAAAAAACTCTAGCCTACCGCATCCAGTTCTCAAAAGTCTTGTGAACTAATGTTCTGAATGCGTTTCATGGCCTTATTTCAGTGACTTAAAAATTTTAGTTTTTCACTAACCACGCATAAACGTTGTTTTCTCAAAAACACAAACATGTACATTCATGTTGCTTACATATTATTGTAGCCTAGTTTGTGCTGATCACAGTGTAGCCAGACTTTAGCCATGAATATGTTTTTAAGATACTGAAAAAAGCACAAATGTCAGGGCATGTCAAAACTTCTCCAGGGCCCCAAAACACCCTCAGACCCCAGAGGGTTAAGGAGACATAAGCCATTCTCACCCCACACAGACCTGTGCTTACCATCTCAATGGAAAGCATAGGGCCCCGCTCTATCAAGGCCCGCAGAACCTCGAGAACAAGGGCCAACAATGTAGCCAAAGGCTCCTTGGAGCACCAGAGAGTTTCCGCAGAAACGACTCTGATTCGTAAGATGGTGAAACATAGCGTGATCAAACCCACTCCTCGGAGGGGCGACTCGCTAGATCACCAAATGGCATGAGAATAGGTCTGTATGAAAAAGGGTGGAAATCCAGAAACAGAAGGCCCTTCAGGGCGGGACGCAGATAGAGGGTCTCAGCCAGGTGGCCTAGGTCCATGTGTCTATCCAAGCATGTCCAGGAGCTTCCTGCGAGAAAGACTTCCGAAGAGCTTACCTGGAGGTAGGACCATAGATGTAGTGCTGTCGTGGGGACCTTAAAGTTTCCCAATCGATATGCCGAAGGCAGATCCAGGCAAGCAGACCATAACCATGGTCAAAGACCAGAGGGGGGTGTTTCGAAGAGGACCTACCAAAGGAAACACACAAGACAGGTCCCAGAAATACAGCATGGTTAGACACATAATAAGGGATCGTACTCACCCACCGTGGTTCCCACGCCTGACAGCAGGTGACGGAGACCCATGTGGAAGGGACAGGTTAACACACAGCTAGCCTCAGATAGCTGCATTTAACCAAATAATAAATGCAAAACTATAACCATCCTCAGATGGCTATACTATCCTCTTTATTTTCTGTCCATACCCCCGCGTATGGCAGAAAATTAACACCACAATCGCAACGCGCAGCATATGTTCAACCCCCTCGGGAGCTGAACACGCTCCGCCCACGCGCCAAAAGCGCCCAAGAAATAAGCACTGAATGCGACGATCGCATTCAACTCCCTCGAGAGCTGAAAGCGCAGCTGGCTACCACACACACGGCCCGCAAGCCCTGTGTAAGCGGGTATGAGAGCGTGTCTGCCTCTCGCAACAAGCCATAAATGCGATAATCTCATCCAACTCCTTCGAGAGCCGATATTCGCTTAATCCTCACTATATAAGGACCGTATGAAAGGTATCAGAGCGTGCTTGTCTTTCACAAGAGACAAGCAAAGAGCGCAATAAACTCCACGGGAGCAAAGAACGCTTGCTCCTTACCACGCATCGTCACACACGAGCCGTACTTAAAACATTTGGTGAGAAACATGCACTCAATTCGAGCTTTTGGGTACAGACAAAAGGTCAGTGAAGACAAAGAAGAGAATGTTGTGTTCTACCGGTGTCCTTTTATACTGTGGTCGCACCGGTAGTGACGCACCGGCAGCGACGAGTCGCGCCGGAAATGACGTTGTAAGCTGTCGCCGGCCAACTCTGTTGATGTTTTTGTATATAGACTTCAGACACGGGTCACGGAGATGGCGTCCCCCATAGCGACCTCTAGAGGACGCAGTTCGAGTTCCTCGAAAGGGAAAGGGTGTTTTTATTGCTTGGTTAGTATAAGCAGCACAACACAAAGCTTTGTTGCTCATCGTCTCGTAATCAGGATTCGAAAAAGATAAGATGTCAAGTTTGCTTTTTAAAACAAATGGATGGTTACACCATGTCAACACCAGACACGAGCAGCGTGGTGTGGCGGAGCACGGCACAGCGTGACTAAATACAACAGAACCCATTATAATCAGTAGCTGTGTTTCCATTACCCTTCAAATTGCGCAAGCTAAAATTGCGTATTGAAAATATGCCTAATGGAAACATCTATTTCACAAAAAGTCCCATATATTGCAAAAATGTTTTTTACGCTCACATGAGGTGGTTTTACAGGCAATTTAAAAAGTAATATTTTGCAAAACTGCAATGGAAACAGCTTTTTTCGCATTTACAGGCTACCTTGCGTACATAAGTCACATTGATCATTTTTAATGTTCTATACCCTCAAAAAAAAACAAAAAAAAAACTCATATGTGGCTGCTTATACAAACATTGACTACACAATGCTTAAATAAGGGGCTTTCCTTGCCATTAAAGCTTGGATAAACTTTTATTTACACTGCACAAATCTGCGGAACTGATCGCGGCCACTCTAGTCAAAGCTTGTGTTTACACCAGCTCTCCATGCTGCATCTGTTAAGATAGTTGCCTACATCTCCTACGATTAAAATTAATGGCTAGTGCGGTGGCTGCGACATACGTAAACCTATCAACATCCATCGCCATGACTTATCGTGAGACGAAAAAAAAATACGTTTTAGTTTCATAACATTGGTTAATGAAAATACCGTAATTTCGCAACATTGTTTTATCGACAACATTGCAAAAGTTTGTGCAAATCCGTGATGGAAATGCACCTAGTGTACTGTCTACACTGGATGCGTTGCGGCACAGCGCGGCACAACACGACAAATCCCCGCTGACAAACTGATGCCTCGTTTTATTTATGACGTACTGACAAAGTTTAAAGGGGTCATCGGGTGCGCATTTCCCACAAGTTTATATGATTCTTTAGGGTCTTAATGAGAAGTCTATAACACACTTTAGTTAAAATTTCTCAGTGGTAGTGTAAAAAAACCCACCCATTTTACCATGTGAAAATCAGCCCTTATTAGAGTGAGCCATTCTGTTGCATGTTCCTTTAAATGCTAATGAGCTCTGCCATTCCGCCCCTCTCTTCTGTGGGGTGACAATCAGTAATGTTTACTTTAGCCGCATTTAACCACAAAACTTGCTAACTAGCACATTATTAAGAAAAGGCGAATTGCAAAGATGCATAAAAAACACCCATATACTCACTTCTGCTGTAGGTGAAACTAGATTACAAATGATTCGCGTGAACATAGACACATTTATGTAGGCTGCCGGGTGCATTTCCTTCAAAAACAAAAGTAACGTTAATCCTCTGCATCTTCAGCAGCTCAGATGTCGGGAGTAAATGATGAGTGCTACTATGTGCATTACTGCATCCAACAACAGAACACCACAATCGCTCAATCGGAGACAGTCTTTTCTTCCCCTGCACTGGAGTCGAAACAATAACGGTGGTCGGACCGTTCTCAGCACTCACTCAGCTCAGTTAGGGTGGGATTAAGATAAGGCTGTCATGTCAATCAACTGTCGTGGGAGCGGCCTTGGTAGGTGCGACATCACACCAAGACGCTGACAATGACCTTATTTGAAAAAAGGCATATTACTTGGATTACATTGGATTTTTCCCATATTAAGATTAAAAAAATACCACTGGGTGAATTTATATCATTATAGGGTGGTTGTGTACACACACTGTCAACACACATTTATATTCAAACTTGTAAAAATGAGTTTTGCATCCGATGACCCCTTTAAATGATTTTCAATGGTCGCTTGGTCACATCTAGTGTAGACAGACTTTAGCTGTCACGCAATAACAACTGTCACCTCTGTTGTAGACACGGTGTTAGTCATTTACGAATAAGATTAAGTGGGGTTTGGATCGAGATTATGATCTTTAAATGATTAATCGTGCAGCTCTAATTTCTGATAATATATGTGTCTCCATCTATTTATCATAATATTTGAAGAGAAACATTACACTTTTAATTCAGAATCATAACTATGCATTGTATTAAAGGTATAGTTCACTCAAAAATGAAAATTCTGTCATCATTTATTCACCCTTACGTTGTTTCAAATGTTGGTAACTAGACAGTTGACAGGCCCCAATGATTTCCATAATTTTTTTTTTCCTACTATGGAAGTTAATGGCTACTATGAACTGTTTGGTTATCAACATTCTTCAAAAAATCTGTTTGTCTTCAACAGAAGAAAGAAATTCATACAGGTTTGGAAAAACATAAGGGTGATGAAGGGTAAATAATGCCAGAACTTTCATTTTGGGGTGAACGTTCCCTTTAAGAAAATTATGTAGAATCAAATTAAGCAAAATCACTACATTTAGTCAAATCAAAATATCTCACATATCACAAAAAGTCAGTGAATCCATACCAGAAGTGAGAGTGCAATGTAGCAGATAAACGACAATCCTCCTCCAAATTGGCAGTGATCAGCTGGATCCTTGGTGAATCTGTAGTGGGGTGGGCCCGACGAGTCCTTAAAAAGAATAATTTCTTTTTTTACCATTCCTTTTAAACATTCTTAAACAAAACATATTTAAATTGTACTGAAATTTGCCATTATAAGCCATTTAGGCAACATAAACAAATTGTCAGCTTTGAAACTGTTAGTTATGAAACTGTTATCGAAACATGAACCTAATGCATAACAATCCCATCAGAAAAATGTGAATTCCCAAAAGAAAGACAAAGAGGATTCACAAAAAAATGGACTCTTCCCATAGATATCACAGCAAGGTAAATGCAACTGTATCTTAAAAAAAACAATTTGTACACCACAATTAAATCTACCATAATATAATTTTACCTGCAGTTGCATTTATCCTAATATGACACATCTGAAGGCTGTGATGTTCTCCAGTGAATTAAATAAAGGACTGATGATGGTGACAAGTTCTATTTCCCTTTCTTTGTGCCACCTCAGAAAAAGAAAGACAACAGTGGAAAAAAAAGTTACGTAGATTTTCTATCACCAGTGGAGGAAATGTCTTACAAATGTACTTATAATGATTATAATCATAGTTCAGGTCTGGAAACAGTGGTTAAAACTGACTAACATTTTACTGTAGTCTCTGTATTGGGTGCCTTTTTTCCCTGAAAAATGTGTGCTTGATGTAAAAATGTGAACCAATATCTTATCATTAGAAGTTATCAGTATTTTAAGAGGTGAAGTAAAAAAAAAAAATATACTCAGAAACGGTCATCTACACAAACATAACACTCTCATACAACACTCTCAACTCTCTTATATATTCCAGTGTTTTCGAGTGTAAATTACAGTTTAATCACTCACTTCACTTATTCCAGTGCTCCTTTACTTCTCATGAGTTTGAGTTTTAAACTAAACATTAATACACACAAACACACACCAACTTCAAACACTAATTTACATTGAAATACGTGCATATATTGCCAGCGCGCTAATACGCTAATCGCGATTAGCCTCTCCCTTTAATTTCCTCTCACTCACATTAATTATTTGTGGGTACAAAACATAACTTTATGATGGTTTGACTGAAAAATGTTTTGTTACCTGACATCGCCATATGTTTTCGGGATCTCACACATCCAGTCTGCCCCTTCCTCTGTGTTCACATTCCAGCTTCTGTTCTCCGTTGACATCTCACAGATCACATTAGTTTACAATACGAATTTAACAGGCACATAATCAGGAACTGAGCGCGTAATCTTGCGGATCAGTAGCAGCATATCACCAAACTGATTAGTATATTTTCAAATTGCACTAGCAAAAAGGCGCGCGAGGCTGTCATTGGCCGGTTTCGTGAATGACAGTCAGATTAACCAATCCTGATGAAAGCAACAGGTGAAACAACCAATAGAAATTGTTTCAGAGTGGTAATGGAAAATATATATATATTTTTTTTTTTTTTAACAAACGTGTGTGCATTTAGTTTATTTTTTTGGCTGTATTATTTGATTAATTGGTCAAACAGTGTTTTCATGACAGTGTATGAATAAAAATGTAATAGTGATTTGTAAAAGTCCACACAGAATCTCACTGCTCTTTTGAGATTAAAACTGTATCTATTATAATTATTGTTACTAATGCTAATAATTAAAATTGTACATATACATTTGGATTTTGAAGAGGTGTTTTGATCAAAATATCATAAAATGCTAATAAATAAAATATTAATAATCATAATCATTCAAAAGGCAGATATTTCTTGTTAAAGACATGACATTTATTCAACATACAGATCTGTTATTATTATTATTATTTTATTTATTTTTATTTTTTTTTTTTTAATTTTTTTGGAATGATTTACCATTATACATTATCATTTTGTGTCAACGTTAAAACAGCAGCTGACATTATTTCAATCATATTTGTGCCAGTTATGTGCCGACCAGACTGAAAAGAAATGTCTGTACTGTTGGTCCAAAAAGAAAACTGAACACAAAACACAATATACAAACTGAATGAAACAACACTTTATTCTGAACCCCTGTATCATATGCTGCAAATACGATTTCTGGATATACATTGGATTTTTCCCATCAGAAACATAAATGTCCAATCTGTCTTTCTTCACTTGGGCTATTTCATTATCTGTTACCAACCAACTGATTATAAAACGTTGGAGTACTTCTGTGGAATCAGGCAGCAGCTGTTGCTATGGGTTTTAGTTCTTCTACCAATCTCAAAGCCACTATAATCCCACTATTTTGATAGATAATTAGCCTTCTGTAACCCATTCTTCATACTACACAGTGACCATTTTCTGGATATTTTGAACCATTTGCATAGATTTTGAAATAATTTTATGGAGATAAGCATGTGCACATTGGGTTTAACTTCATTTGTATATTCCAGGGCTCTTCAACTCCTGACTCATGAACTAGTCCTGAAAACGTCTCAGGTTACGTATGTAATCCTGGTTCCCCGAGGGAACGAGACGCTGCGTCGAAAACGCTATGGGAACGCCTCCAGCGTGACCGCGCTCTGAACACGTGTGAAATCAGACCAATGGAAGAGCGAGACGTCACAGGCGGGTGACGTCACAGACCAGGAAGCATAAAAGCACGTGCGCCAGAACGAACGACAGCTTCAGAGAGAAGCAGCGCTCGCAGGGACGCAAGAAGCTGGCCTCGAGACGCGGCGTCTCGTTCCCTCGGGGAACCAGGGTTACATACGTAACCTGAGACGTTCCCCTTCGGGAACTCGAGCCGCGTCGAAAACGCTATGGGAACGAGATGCCCACGCCACCAGCTCCAAGTCCCTGCCTAGAGAGAGGTAGGAAGGACCGAAGAACCAGGGGTCAAGAGGTCAAGACGGTAGAACCTGACAAACGTAAGGGGCGTGGACCAGCCCGCAGCGTTACAGATATCCTGCAGGGGGATACCCGCAAGGAAGGATTTAGAGGCCGCCATGCTACGGGTGGAGTGAGCCTTCACCCCCAAGGGAGGAGGAAGGCCCGAAGACTCATAAGCCAGGAGGATAGCCTCGACTATCCACCGACTTATGGTCTGCTTAGAGGCAGGGAGACCACGTCTCTGAGGACCGAAACAAATGAACAACTGGTCCGACCTTCTCCAAGGAGCCACCCGGTGAACGTATGCATCCAGCGCTCGAACTGGACACATACAGTTCAGCTTCTGCTGGTCAGGCTCCCGAAAGGGAGGAGGGCAGAAGGCCTGGAGTACGACAGGCCGTGGTGCAGAGGAAGGGACCTTGGGGACATACCCAGTGCGAGGGTGGAGAAAAGCTTTAGAGAGGCCTGGAGCAAAGTCCAGGAAAGAGGGGGCCACAGAAAGGGCCTGCAGGTCACCAACTCTCTTTAGAGAGGAAAGGGCCAAAAGAAAAGAAGTCTTAAGGGACAGATAACAGTCAGAGATCTCTTCTAAAGGCTCGAAGGGAGGAAGACAGAGAGCCTCAAGCACCACAGACAGGTCCCAGGAAGGGACACGAGGTCGTACCGGGGGCCTTAGCCTCAGCGCACCGCGGAGGAAACGTGTAACCAGGGGGTTCCTACCCACGGAAAGACCACCGAGAGGGGCGTGGTAGGCCGCAATGGCCGCCACGTAAACCTTCAAGGTGGACTGGGATAACCCTGCAGACAGCCTGTCCTGCAGAAACTCCAGCACTGAGCCAACTGGGCAGTTGACTGGGTCCTGCTGGCGGTGTCCACACCAAGAAGTGAAAAGTTTCCACTTCAAGGCATACAGTTTCCTCGTGGAGGGAGCTCTAGATTGGAGTAGGGTCTCAACAACCTCGGTTGAGAGACCGGAAGCTAAGAGGTGCGCCCCCTCAGAGGCCACACCCAAAGCTTCCACAGCTCCGGCCGGGGGTGAAGGAAGGAACCCCCTGCCTGTGAGAGGAGATCCCTCCTGACGGGAATCTCCCAGGGAGAGCCGTCGAGGAGGGAAATCAGGTCCGAGAACCATACTCGGCCCGGCCAGAACGGGGCTACTAGAAGAAGGGACACCCCATCCCGGCGCACTCTCTCTAGAACTCCCGGGAGCAGAGCGATCGGGGGGAAAGCGTACAGACGCAGCCTCGGCCACGTCTGTACCATGGCATCCAGCCCCAGTGGAGCTGGATGAACTAGAGAGTACCAGAGGGGACATTGCGCATTGTCCCTCGTGGCAAACAGGTCCACCTGGGCTGGACCAAACACTCTCCAGATCTGCTTCACCACCTCGGGGTGAAGCATCCATTCCCCGGGCCTCGGCCCCTGTCTCGACAGGATGTCTGCTCCCACATTGAGATACCCGGGCACAAAAACTGCTCTCAGCGAGAGGAGTTTGCCCTGGGACCACACAAGGATCTGGTGCGCCAGCTTGTACAAGGGGCGCGAACGCAGACCTCCTTGGTGGTTGATGTAAGAGACCACCGCCGTGTTGTCGGTGCGGACCAACACGTGACGATCTCTCAGGTCCGGGAGAAAGTGTTTCAGCCCTTGAAACACGGCCAGCATCTCCAGGCAATTTATGTGCCAGGTGAGTTGGTGACCGCTCCACAGACCGCGGGCAGGGTGGCCACTCATGACCGCTCCCCAACCGGTGAGGGACGCGTCCGTCGCTAGTGATACACGGCGACAAGGAGCTCCCAGCACCGGGCCCTGAGACAAGAACCAGGGTTTCCTCCACATGTCTAAGGCACGTAGGCATCGCCGTGTGACCTTGATCATGCGAAGCGGGTTTCCCCTCGGGGAGAACCCCCTGGTCTTGAGCCACCACTGTAGGGGTCTCATGTACAGCAGGCCAAAAGGTATCACGTTGGACGCAGCTGCCATCAGACCCAGCAGTCGTTGAAACTGCTTGACAGTGAGTGACCGGCCTTCCTTCACTCTCATGACTGCGGCGAGGATCGACTCGATCCGAGCAGGAGACAACTGTGCCTGCATCGTGGTCGAATCCACACCACGCCCAGATAAGTGGTTCTCTGTACTGGAGAAAGCACACTTTTCTTGGCGTTTAGTCTTAACCCCAGCTCTTTCATGTGTGCGAGAACGACATCTCGATGCCGAACCGCTACCATCTCCGACTGGGCCAGGATAAGCCAGTCGTCGATGTAATTGAGTATGCGGATGCCCTGGAGTCGCAGGGGAGCCAGAGCTGCATCCACACACTTCGTGAAAGTGCGGGGGGAGAGTGCTAGGCCGAAAGGAAGAACCCGATATTGGTAAGCTTCGCCCCTGAAAGCAAACCTCAGGAACTTCCTGTGTTGAGGAAGGATGGAGACGTGGAAATACGCGTCTTTTAGATCTATCGTGACAAACCAGTCCTCGGACCTGATTTGAGACACGATCTGTCTTACAGTCAGCATCCTGAACTTCAGCCGCAAGACTGAGCGGTTCAGGAGGCGAAGATCCAAAATAGGACGCAGGCCCCCATCCTTCTTGGGAACAATGAAGTACCGGCTGTAGAACCCGGACTCTCTGGACTGAGGAGGGACCACCTCGATGGCCTCCTTCCTCAGGAGAGTAGCTACTTCCTGTTCCATTACCAGACCCTGCTCGGGGCCCACCAAAGTGGGAAAGACCCCGTTGAACGGCGGAGGTGGAGCGCCGAACTGAATGCGATAACCTCGCTCTACAGTGTGCAGGACCCATGCAGACACATTGGGCAGTAGTTTCCACGCTGCCAAATGATCTACTAAGGGAACCAGCCTCTCGAGACTGGCCTCTGGTGTAACACGGGTCGCTAGACCGGTGTCCTGTAACGGTTGCCCGGCAGGAAGCACCTGATCTAGCGGACCCTGAGACCCCCGCAGGGGTGGCGAGCCCCCCAGCTCTGGAACGTCTCTGGCCGGAAAAGACTGAGGGGAAAGCTCGCCGGAGGCTGCTGCGCCCTGAATCACCGGCAGGGTGAGCAAGACAGCCTCCCGAGGGCACAGGGGGGAGCCGGACACCGAATAATGCGGTGCACCCCGGAACTCCCCTGATGGGGCTACCCTCAGCGGCCCCGCACCATCAGGGCCGCTTGGCCGAGGACCTCCTAGACTGAAGCACGACCCGCAGATCGGGCTTCGTCCCGGGGGCCCCCGACCTAGAGCGTCTGCGCACCCGCCTTCGATGGGGAGGAGTGCGGGTGGCGACGCTCTGTTTTTGCGTTTCCCGGTAAGAGGAGCTGGTACGCGGACGAGGCTGCTCCAGCTCAGCAGCCTCGTGAGCTGGACGGCGGCGAGGGAGGAACCGCTGGAACGCCGCCGCTTGCTTACGTGCCTCCTGGTACCTGTCGACGACAGCGTTGACTGCGTCGCCGAACAGGCCAGAAGGCGAAAGCGGGGCGTCCAGGAGGAAGACCCTGTCCTTTTCTCTCATATCGGACAGGGTCAACCAGAGATGTCTCTCCGCAGCCACAAGGGAAGCCATAGACCGCCCGATGGCACGGGCGGTCTCCTTAGTGGCACGGAGAGACAAATCAGCGGTCCTCCGGAGCTCAGAGATATCACAATCCCTGATCTCCGCGCCTTCATCCAACTCTTTAAGCAGGTCAGCCTGGTATGCCTGTAACACCGACATGGTGTGCAGACACGCACCAGCCTGACCCGTGGCCGCGTACCCCTTGCCCACCAGCGCTGAGGTGACTCGCAGCGGCTTGGAGGGCAAGACTGGAGCCTTCAGAGACGATGCCGCGGTGGGGGACAGATAGCTGGCAAGCGTCTGTTCCACCCGGGGCATCGCTCTGTACCCCCGCTCATCCAACCCGCCCACATGACCGTAGTCATAGGAGGCAGGAATGAACAAGCGGGACGAGAAAGGGTTATTCCATGATCTCGACACCTCAGTGTGGAGATCGGGAAAAAACGGAAGGCTCCGGCGTGCTGAAGGTGGGCGAGACCGCAGAAACCTCTCGTCTAATTTGCTTCTCTGCGGTTCAACCACTGACTCGGGGGGCCAATCGATATTGAGCTTGGCCACCGCACGAGTCACCACCTCCAGCAGCTCCTCATATTGGGGAAACACAGGTGCTTGTACCTCTTCTCCACATCAACCTCCTCAGAGGAAGATATGGGGAGTGTCGAGCCCGTCCCCCGGGGGGAAGAATCCGCAGCGCGGGCTTCCGCACCCAGAGGACAGGCTGGGGATCTAGCGGGTGAGGCAGGAGATAGGGGGTTACCCGTCTCCAAACCCTCCGCTAGATCCAGCTGCGAACCCCACGAATGCAGCCGCCACCCCGCCTCGGCGGAAGCGGGACCAGATCCGCGGGGAACGCTGCTGAAGGCTCCCAGCTGGAAGAGAGCCTTCCGGGAGCGGAGTGTGTGCAGACTCATCTGCACACAATGTGGGCAATCAGCCCCCTCGAGGGCTGTTGCCGCATGCTCCGCTCCCAGACAAACCACGCATAGAGCGTGTGTATCCTTACCCGTAATGAAACGAGGGCAAGGAGGAACACACGCTCTAAAACGTGGCTCGTCTAAATGCTTGGTTTTCTTACTAGCTTTTCTAGACATTTTGTGCAAAAAGAAAGTGGTGGAAACTAGCAACCAAAGGCACAAAAACAGAGACACACATAGAGCGCTGCTGAAAGACAGAAGCTGTCGTTCGTTCTGGCGCACGTGCTTTTATGCTTCCTGGTCTGTGACGTCACCCGCCTGTGACGTCTCGCTCTTCCATTGGTCTGATTTCACACGTGTTCAGAGCGCGGTCACGCTGGAGGCGTTCCCAACGCGGCTCGAGTTCCCGAAGGGGAACTAAATGTACTGCTGAGTTTAGTTCTATCTCTAACCAAACACACCAAACAAGCTAATCACAGTGTTCAAAATGATTTGTGAATTAGAGTCAGGTGTGTTTAATTAGTGTTGAAACTAAAGTCTGCTGTACACTGGCCCTCCAGGACTGGAGTTGCGGACCAATAGCCTATTGACCTTATGTAGCTGCATCCCTTTTTAGTTCTACATTTGCTGTCTTCTGGTTGTATTTCCACAGTGTTCTAACAGATTTATGAATAAATCTCTCATTTTAAAATCTTCCTGGTCTACTGACATTTGTTAAGACATTTGCTTTAAACAATACAGTGTTTACGATAACTTTTGTTAACTGTACAATACATATATCCACTTTACAAACTAAATTACTTAGACAGAAATACCATAGAAATATACAGAGCTACCGCACAAATGGAAGTTCTAAGACAATATTTTAAAGATGGTGATGCACTTCTTTCTCTGGTGAATAAGGTCAATACTGTACCCACATAGATCCCAAACCCACTGCCCACTCTTCAACTAGTACCTATATGTGTACTACCTAGGGCCTATGCAGTCACCCTATATGGGACTGATTATGTTTGCTCATGTCTTACCCACACTACTTATGTCTTACCCAAGAGGGTCCCCTATTTAGATGACCAGACATGGCACTACCTGGGGACACATTCAGCACATGATTTCTAAATTGCCTAAAATAACCAGGTGTTGGTTGTTTTCACTGTGCTGACTGATCATTGTACGACATCAAACTACCGCAAGGGCTATACAGAGCAGAGCAGACGCTCCATCCTTTCGAATCATTCTCGCAGTACTTTGTTGTCATGCAATGATCCATTGCCGCAGCACAAACAACCAACCTGGTTAATTTAAGCAATATAGAAATCCTGTGCAGAATGTGTCCCCGGAAAGTGGCATGTTTGGTCACCCTACCACATATTAGTGATGGGAAGTTCGGGTCATTTTACTGACTGTCTCGTTTGATGTCATTCATCAAAATGAATGGATCTTCATTGAAGTCATTTCAATCATTTAAGTAGCGTTAAAAATTATACTTTTACCAACCAAATTCTCCTACCTCTTATTAAAAAAAAACACACCTATCTATGCAATCTTGATCATATTCTAAATTAGGAAATCATTATAATGCACCCAGACATAATTTGTAGGGAACATAAATAATTGCTTTACCTTCAGAGTCTTTCATTCATTTGTCACATAACAGACACAATAAACAGATCATTCACGAATGACCCATCACTACCCCATATGTATTTCCCCATTCACAACCCATACAGTGATTAACCCATGTGGGTACTACCTTGAGCCCATGTAGCCAACCTATAAAGGACTGATTGTGTATGCCCATGTCTGACCCATATAGTTTGGCAAGAGGGCCCTACGCGTCTTTCCCTGTTCAGAACCCATACAAAGATTATCTATGTGGGTACTACCTTGGGCCCATGTAGGCAGCCCATATGGGATTGATTGTGTTTGCCCATGTTCAAACCATATGGTTTGACCAAGAGGGCCCCATATGTGTTTCCCCATTCAGAACCCATGTAGAGGTAGCCTTTGTGGGTACTGCCTTGGGCCATGTAGGAAGCCTATATGGGGTTGATTGTGTCTGCCCATTTTTACCCATATGGTTTGACCAAGAGGGCCCCATATGTGTTTCCCCATTCAGAACCCATATAGAGGTAACCTTTGTGGGTACCTACCTTGGGCCCATGTAGGTAGCCTATATGGGACTGATTGTATCTGCCCATATTTTACCCATATGGTTTGACCAAGAGGGCCCCATATGTGTTTCCCCATTCAGAACCCATATAGAGGTAGTTAAAATTATACTTTTACCAACCAAATTCTCAGAAAACACCTACCTATGCAATCTTGATCATATTCTAAATTAGGAAATCATTATAATGCACCCAGACATAATTTGTAGAGAACATAAATAATTGCTTTACCTTCAGAGTCTTTCATTTATTTGTCACATAACAGACGCATAAAACAGATCATTCACGAATGACCCATCACTACCCCATATGTATTTCCCCATTCACAACCCATACAGTGTGATTACCCATGTGGGTACTACCTTGAGCCCATGTAGCCAACCTATAAAGGATCGATTGTGTATGCCCATGTCTGACCCATATAGTTTGGCAAGAGGGCCCTCTGCCTTTCCCCTGTTCAGAACCCATACAAAGATTATCTATGTGGGTACTACCTTGGGCCCATGTAGGCAGCCTATATGGGATTAATTGTGTTTGCCCATATTTTACCCATATGGTTTGACCAAGAGGGCCCCATATGTGTTTCCCCATTCTGAGCCCATATAGAGGTAACCTATGTGGGTACTACCTTGGGCCAGTGTAAGCAGCCTATATGGGATTAATTGTGTTTGCCCATGTCTAACCCATTTGTTAAACCCATATGGGCCCCATTTGTGTTGCCCATTTTGAGCCCAAGCACTTATTTCCCATTTGTGACCCAACTAGGTTCCACATAGGGAGCCCATCTGTTTTTGCCCATGTGGGACCTACTTAGCTGACCCAAGTGGGCCCCAGATAAGATGCCCATTTTGGGACCATGCCCACTTGGTACCCATGTAGACCCAGCAGAAACCATGTGGGGCCCACATATACATGTTGGCTGGGTCATTCCCCAAACAAACGGTTATCATTATTCATCACCCCACAATCTACCCCCAAATTTTGTGTCGTCGCCCCGATGATAGCTCTAATCCCACGACCTAAATAGCACTGAAACCGCATTGGAAGTTATACGGGAACCAGATTCTTTTTGTCCCGCTGCCTGAGGAAGGCGATAAACATTAGGATGATAACCAGCCATTGTCCATCTCGACCGTCGAACCCCACTCTCCTCTACGACAACTTGGTTGCTCACCCCTGGATTTACAGACACCTCATTAACCTGCCTTACCCCAGAGCCCAGTGCCATAGTCACTGTAGGTACCCCTACCACCGGTACTACCGATCCAATCAAGGGTGATTGCACCCCACTCAACTCCTCAGGTCCCAGCCTCCCAGGAACCTGATGCTCTCTAGAAGCCACCAATAGCCAGTCTGCCTCGTCCGGCTCTTCCTCCAGCACCACGACCTGCGGTGCTGGAGGACTACCCTCCTAAATTTGTACGGGCCGCTCACTCTGATTCCTGGCCTTCAATAAAGAGCGATGAACATGCTTTACCTTATCTGGCTCGTGCACCGGTTCAACAGAATAAACTGCTCCACCCTCCTTTGGAGCTTTTACTACACGGTGTATCACAGAATTCCACAAATCTTGAATTTTATTATGGCCTCTCTTACTAAAATCCCGAAGATAAACCAACTGACCTTCGGTCAATGGAGCATCTCGGACATGCTGATCGTAACTGATCTTTCTGCGATCTGCCGCCTCCTTTAACCATTCACGAGCCCCTTCAAAAGCGACCTGGAGCCTGGATTGATGTACCAGCACCCAGTCATGGACCGTCCCAGACCCCACATCCTGGACCCTCCCAAGGAGAAAGTCGTCTGGGTTCCTGCCCAAACATGAAGAAATAGGGCGATTCCCCAGTGGCTTGGTGAGGAGTGGTATTATAACAAAACAATTCTTGGGGAAGACAAGATACCCAATCCCTTTTTCTTGAAACAGGGAGGGTACACAAAAGATTGTGCAGTGTGTGGTTAAACAACTAGCACTGTCCATTACCGGCCAGATGGTAAGGCGTAGTGCGAGACCTCTCAACCTTATGTAAACCACACAACTGCTGAATCAAGATCGACTCGAAGTTACGCCCTTGGTCTGAGTGAATTCGACCAGGCACCCCCAACTTATAAAACCACTCCGTCACCAAGACCCCTGCTACGGTCTCTGCCCTCTGGTCTCGAGTAGGAACTGCCAAAGTATATTTAGTAAAGATATCCGTCATCCATCGACTTCGTTGGGCCTCGATGCCAACAAATGGCCCATAAAACTCCGAGCAGGAGGCTGTGAATCCTTGGCCACTTGGCATCGCTCACATTCCCGGCACCACAAAGCGATCTCCTGTGCCATATCCGGCCAATAACAGCGATGCCGTACCAATTCAGTGGTATGCTCTATTCCTTGGTGCCCGTGTTCCTGATGCAGCAAATTCAGCACCTCCCGCCTCATAGCACAGGGAAGTAACACCTGAAGGAGCTCCTCTCCCCCATCCGGGCGGAGGATGCGACGATAAACCACCCCGTCCCGCTCCACCAACCTATCCCACTGCCGAAGCAGAGCTAAAGCAGACTTGGAGAGCGAGCAACGTTCTTCACGACTGGGGAATGTCTTTCTCTCCCAGAAACCCAAGACCTCACTAAAAAACTAAGTCAGCTCTCTGTAATGACCTTGTTTCATCTATCGAGTAACTCGGGAAGGCCATAACAGCGGTTTGAGTAACCACATGAGTGTCAAGAGTGACTTGCTGGTCTTCCACACCCTGTTTCACCTCTACTGGCACCTTAGTCCCAAAACTAGACTCACGATGCCCAGTTGGATTGAGTCTTGAGAGGGCGTCTGCGTTCCGATTACTTCTCCCGGACCTGCACTTCAGTTCAAAATCAAAGGAGGCTAGTTGTGCAGCCCAGCGCTGTTCAGTAGCACCAAGTTTGGCAGAATTCAGATGGCTAAGTGGGTTGTTGTCTGTAAACACAACACACTTCTGCCCTAATAGGTACTCCCTGAACTTCTCGGTCATGGCCCACTTGAGCGCCAGAAACTCCAATTTCATGGAGCTATAATTGGACATATTCCGCTCAGTGGGCCGAAGACTATGGCTGGCATATGCGATAGGCTGCCCCCTGCCTCCTTGCTCCTGGGAAAAGACTTTTCCCAGTCCAGCATGACTGGCGTCCACTTCCAGGATGAACGGCTCGGAGAAGTCCGCATAAGCAAGAACCGGTGATGAAGTAAGCTTGGATTTCAATCCCTCAAAACTCTGTTGGCATTGTTCGGTCCAAGCAATCACAAAACCTGGAGAGGCTCGTTTTCTGTGTTTTGAGTCCGCAAACTCTGCCACCAACTTATGAAGGGGTGCCACCAGTTTTGCAAAACCCTCCACAAAACGGCGGTAATAACTTGCAAAACCCAGAAACGAACGTAACTCCCCAGCGGTCTCTGGACGACGCCACTGAGCCACTGCCTCGATCTTACTTGGATCTGTTGACACTGCCTCCGATGAGATCACGTGCCCCAGATACCTTACCTCTTTCTGGAAGAAGAAACACTTTTCCAACCTTGCCTTTAACCCTTCCTGCTTCAGCCGGCTTAATACGACCTCCAGCCGCTTCAGCCGCGGGGTGAGTGCTAACCTGACAGAAATACTGAAGGGCCTGGACCATAATACTTGGTGCTTCCGACACAGATGGTAAATCAAATAAGACCGGGCCATGCTGGCCAAAGAGCTCCTGGTAACGCCGAAGAACATTCATTCCCAGTACACCGGGAACTTGGGTACACAGTGCACCAGGAGGATCTCTGACCACCAACACCCCACACCTCGGTACTAACTTACCACAAAGCTCAACATCTACTTCTACGTACCCAAGGTACAGTATCTCAAGCCCATTGGCAGCCCGCAGCTGTAACCACTGACATGTTTTTACCTTTTGTTCAAAATGCTCATGGAACCAACTCTCTGTAATTGTGGTTACCATCGACCCAGTATCTATCAAACAGGGAGTTGAAATGCCGCCAAAAAGGGCAATAAGATGTGTACAAGACGAAATCAATTGGGGTGTATCTGTATAATGCAACATCGAGCCATTAGACTCCCCAACTGAACTGTGGCTCTGCAGTCCGGTGGGTACTAGTTTTCTGACTGCCGTGCAAAATAAACCTGCCCTCCCCCAGTTGTAGGTGCGGCCATAGAAAAAAGTCCAGGGCGAGGAGGGACATGTTCCCCCTTGCAATCCCTGGCAAAATGACCAATTTGTTGACATCGCCTACATATTACTGGACCCCTGCGAGGAGAAGGGTTCCGCAAATGAGTGCCCTGCAACCGAGCAAGCCCTTGCGGGAGCTGGCTTAACTGCTCCTTTTGTTGCTTTAACATGTCCCTTAATTTGTCAAGTTCAGCTCTCGAATCACCAACCTCTACTTGCGACTTCCCTTGTACCCCGTACTGAAGCCCATATGTTATTGGGAGTGACTGGCTTCTAGGCCTTCATGCTCCCACTGAATCGCTTCACTGCGAACATCCAAAAAAGTACATAGTGGTTGGCGACGCATAAATTGCTTAAGTTCATGACGCAACACTGGGTCTAAAGCAAATTCGACAAATTGATCACGCAGTAATAATTCCGCGTTTGGCATAGTGGTGGGTGACTGTTGCTTCCCACCCGATGGCAGTCTGGCTGCCGCTACAGCAGTCTCACTAACATTAGTGGTACTCATACCTGGGGAACTTACTGAAGGTTGTTCCTGTCGCAGCCTTTCATTTTCAGTTCTCAACTGAGTCACCAAGTCCCGCAGCTCTTGTAATTCACTCTCCATCTTTAACTCCAAAAAAGAAAAAAGCTATTTTATATTAAGATATTAACTAAAATAAGACAATTAACGACTTGCACTATCCACGGCCGATGAGCAAACCAAGTACATCAAATGCATACCTGGGGGAAGGCAGATTCTCATCCCACAGCAGAGCAGAACAGCCAAAATGCATAAAGACACCCGGACAATCAAAACACAGGAGCAACTACCCACAGTCGCGCTCCTGAACAAACAAGTGAGTTGGGAATGCGAAATCATCTACAACCAAAATAAGTCGAACAGACAATACGCGACATTAACTCACCTGCACTAACCCAAGGTCGCACTTAGCCGAAACACAGGAAGTCAAACTGTGTGGCTCCAGAATATGACGCTCCCCTCTGTAACGTGTTAATGACTTTTATAAGTTCTTAAAGGAGCACTAATTGATGACGTCAAAGCAAATAATCGTCCCCCAAACTAACAGTT